>JAUMHH010223298.1:26225-48202 GCA_032359455.1 Chlamys rubida
CGACACAGAAGTGAGCATTCAACAGTCCTTGTGTCACACGACACAGAAGTGAGCATTCAACAGTCCTTGTGTCACACGACACAGAAGTGAGCATTCAACAGTCCTTGTGTCACACAACACAGAAGTGAATTTTCTAGACATGGTATCACACAATGCACAAGTGAGTTTTCCATATACATTGTGTCAAACAGCACAATAGTGAACTTTCCACATTAGTGGTTTCACACTACACACTAGTGAGTTTTCCACAGTCATGGTGTCATACAACACAACAGTAAGCTTTCCATATAGTATCAAACAACACAATAGTGAGCTTTACATATGGTGAAAACAACACACTAGTGAGATTTCAACAGTCATGGTGTCACAAAAGACACAATGTGCTTTCCAAATACACAGTGTCACACAACATATAAGTGAGTTTCCACAAATGGAGCTTTTATATGTCCCATAACACCTGAGTGAGCTTTCCAAAGACACCAATTTTTTTTCCAATTGTCACACTAATGAATTTTCCAATCGTTAGACGTTGCAAAACAGGCCAAAGATTACGTTATGTTTTATGTGCTACTAATTTAAATGCCTTTTTTTTCTACGAGCATTACCTTACACCAGGTGAGAGATCCCTACCAAGCTTCCTATTGATTACAACGGTGAAACCTGACACCCGGACAGGACAAATGTGTGCCCCCCTACTGAATGTGCACCATTCAATGTGGTCACATTCTTCTACAGTTTTAATTAGTTTGCACAAATTACTGAACTATTAACAGATAGCCTGATAAGGTTACAAAATACCGTGAATGATTTGTATCATTTATACATAATCTAGTAAATCATTTATATTTTGACAAGGTGGACTTTACTCAATTTATTCCAAGACAGATATAAAGCAATATATACAGCAAATCAAGAACAGTGTCAATGTTTGGAGATAGGCTGAGCTACCTGGTTCTCATTTAAATAACAGACCTCACCTCCCACAAGTCCGCTAATTAACAGAGATGAAAATAAACCTTTCCCTTAGAATATTTCAAGATGTGAGAACAGCATCTCTTATAACTATTCTGGAGGATGTTGACTCCTATACAGCTCTATTGTATTATAAAACAGGACGATATCGTGGTAGAGTTCAGAAATACACGATTATACAAAACACTGCTGAATCATATACAGCTTCAGAGTAATACTTGTCACAATTAGCCTACACTGTAATATAATTACTCCCCACTAGATCCTTACAGGTGTCTACCATCTTTGCACAGACACTCACCTCATATGACCCTGGGCCACAGGATCAGCTATTGATTTGTGTAACGCTGATGTGGCAGAGTTTTTACTACCCGCATAAATATCAGAAGGAAAGAACAGTATGTTTATCATTAGTATCAGACATAATTAATTTGTGATCTTGTCTATACATTAACATGTCTTCAAGAGGCATATGCTTTCATTGTTTCTAAGCAAAGAACCATCAACGAGTTATCAAAAAAGTCCATCCCTGAGCCACCCCTTGATAAACAGGAAGTTGATTGTTGACATATCTGTCCATTCACAATCATGTCATCAACCCTCTGACAGTGAGAATATAAAACACCTCACTCACATACTTTCTCAGTTTGACAAAAACTGTCAAAGGTGAACATTGCACACGACAAACTATTTATAATTAGCTGTTCCATGTATGTGCAATAAAAAGAACCTGTGTCAGTATTAAACTCCTAATAAATAGTTGTTAAGGTGCTGAATCCTCTATGAAATCTCATACACAATACTAAATTCCAGGTTATTTTTCATTGATACTCTATTCATGAAGAGTATGGTTATGTTAAATGATAAACTTTAGAATACTAGACAATGTTCCATACAGTTATATTCTCAAATTTTTAATTAAGTTCAATTTATTCTACTCCAAAATATATCAATCAATATATGTGTGTGTAATATGGTGGAAATAATAATGAGGGTGGAAAAATGTTGAATACAAATTGTAAAAGGCATATACAAAATGTATATGTTATCCTAGCACAGGTAACCATTGATTAATATGTCATCCAAGCACAGGTTACTATTGCCTTGATATGTCAATCTAGCACAGGTAAACACTGATTTAATGTCAACCTAGAACTGTTACCATTGCATTGATATGTCAATCTAGCACAGGTAACCACTGCTTTGGTATGTCAAGCTAGCACAGGTTACCATTGCCTTGATATGTCAAAATAGCACAGGTAACTTCTGCTTTGCTATATCAACCTAGCTCAGGTTACCATTGCCTTGATATGTCAATCCAGCACAGGTTACCACTGCTTTGATATGTCAACTTAGCACAGGTAACTACTGCTTCAATATGTCAACCTAGCACAAGTAACCACATATTTAATATGTCAACCTAGCTGCACAGTTACCATTGCCTTGATATGTCAACCTAGCTGCACAGTTACCATTGCCTTGATATGTCAACCTAGCTGCACAGTTACCATTGCATTGATATGTCAATCTAGCACAGGATACCACTGCTGTAATATGTCAATCAAGCACTTGTAACCACTGTTTTGATATGTCAACCTAGAACAGGTAACCACTCCTTTTTATGTAAACCTAGAACAGGTAACCACTCCTTTTTATGTAAACCTAGAACAGGTTACCACTGCTTTGATATGTCAACCTAGAACAGGTCACCATTGCATTGATATGTCAATCTAGCACAGGATACCATCTCTGTGATGTCATAACTAGGTTATCACATACATCCTAACACAGGTAACCATCTCTGTGATGTCATAACTAGGTTATCACATACATCCTAACACAGGTAACCATCTCTGTTATGTCATAACTAGGTTATCACATACAACCTAGCACAGGTAACATCTCTGTGATGTCATAACTAGGTTATCACATACAACCTAACACAGGTAACCATCTCTGTTATGTCATAACTAGGTTATCACATACAACCTAGCACAGCTAACATCTCTGTGATGTCATAACTAGGTTATCACATACAACCTAACACAGGTAACCATCACTGTTATGTCACAACTAGGTTATCACATACAACCTAACACAGGTAACCATCTCTGTGATGTGATAACTAGGTTATCACATACAACCTAACACAGGTAACCATCTCTCTGATGTCATAACTAGGTTATCACATACAGCCTAACACAGGTAACCATCTCTCTGATGTCATAACTAGGTTACCACATATATGTCAACTTCCACAGGTAACCATCTCTGTGATGTCATAACTAGGTTACCACATATATGTCAACTTCCACAGGTAACCATCTCTGTGATGTCATAACTAGGTTATCACACTACCTACACAGTGAAAGATTATTTTTGTGGAAGGAACGCAAACACCTTGTTATTTCATTAGTCTTCCTTTTCTTTTTCAGTTTTTAAGAGTAATAATGATATATTTAACAAAGCTCCACTATTTAACATCATTTTAATCTACCTGAATGGTGGATTAAATTACAAAAGGTGATGGAAGAACTTGTCCATTTTAAATGTTAGATCTATGGTTGATTTGTAACACTAGTGGACAGACAGACAACAATCTACATGTACCATATGTTTTAAGATTACCCTTAAATTTCAAAAACAAGCTGTGGAGAGAGAGAGAGAGCAACCAAAATAAATGGGATGGACAGTAGCTGAATTATTCATGTGTATTAATTAAGACAGTTGTTCATTTTATTTTATTTTTTAGTGCAAAACAAAGCGAGCAGGTTCACAGACTTTGTTCTTTGGGAGGAGTGTCCTGTACTCTGGAGCAAGTCACACTGTGTGACACGCCACAGCTACTACAGTATAACATGACTCTCATTCATAATTCCTGTGCGATATATGATAGAGGCTGACGTTACACAATGAGAGGTTGTTAACCAGTACTTTCGTGACTTTGAACACTACACAATTGAAGTACTAAATGATTCACTAACAGGGCCAAGTCTACATCACGCATTCACTGAATTAGTTAGGGTTCCTTCTTTATATTAGGATCATGTCCTGTTGGGGGTAATGTATCCTAGTAGGGTGGGACTCTCACCGCTGGGGGTATGTTCATGTACGTACATGTATACCTATACAGGTATTGACCGCCATCACAGCCTTCATGTATCAAGCTTTACTCAATCCATCACATATACAGACAAAAGTCTTCATCCTACTTTGTTTATGATTAAAGGTTTTAACAGAACAAGTACATTGTCAATGTATAGGATCACCATTGAATAAATCAAATAAAAATACCCATCGTCTCATTAGATACTTTTGAAAAGTTAAATTAAATATTTTCTGTTACATGCCATTAAGCTAACAAGCTTCACACACCTGGCTAATCCAGCTAATTGAATCTACTGCAGGTTGCTCAATTCTGTTTGATCTAGAATTTAAATAATCAAATTACCCAATTGGGTACAGTAAAACTTTGGGAAAAAGTCTGTTGAAACTTTTTTTTTTATATATATATATCTCCTATCAAATCAACTCTACTAGCTCTCTTAAATGTAAAATCAGGACCAAAGTTGGCAAGTTGATAGAAAACAACAATTAATTCCATGTACATCTATATTGAATATATACAATATATCAGTATGTTGGAATAATTAATGTAAAATATATAATAAAGAACCTGAGAAAATCAATTCCTGTATGTTCAACCAACTACGTTTAACTGAGTGGTTAAACCTACCGTTAACATGACTAAGTGGACCTATCTGATATACATATATATCTATGATATTCTGGTACAGCTACGTGAGCCTTACAGGAGTAAAGTATACCTGTCACTACCCTGTCTTCTTATTTAAATCTCTGAATCATCAGCATAATGCATTAAGTATAATTCTATAAATTAAAAAGTTCTTTGTTCGCATTCCTGTTAAACCGTTTACACCTAAAGGGATTTTATGTATAGAAATCTTTCTGGCCAATTCCTGTGTTGACATAATCTTAATCCTGTAGGATTTCTACCATACATTTCGTCAATACCTTCTGTTTATATGGCATTGCATAAGCAGCTTATAGGTAGATGACTTGTACAGGCCTCGACAGGAATGTGGCGGGTATCTTGTTTGCAGGAGGTACCTGCTGACGTGGTTTACCATTTAAATGCCCTACAATAATATTTCTCACATTCACCTTCATGATACCCAAAACAGGGAGATTAATTTCAGTATACACTGTATACAGTTCAATATTTTGTAATACAAACGGTTTAGTGAAAGAGTCTCACATCTTTTCTATTGTACACAGGCAATGGAAAGTCCCTTTATTATTGTAAAATCTATGTTATTTCTTCTGAATTTATACAAAGACAATAGTTGCAGACACTTTTAGGAAGCTAAATCATTTTGAAATTATTTCCAGTAATATTGCTAAAAAGTATTAAGGTAACAAACATAATGACCAGTAGGAAAATAGATCAGCTCCCTGCTTTATATAATGAAGAAATTCGGGGTTGGAATCTCTATAGCAACATTGTTTATGTGAACAAAAATTATAATTATATAACTCCTTCCTATATCAAAATGGACAAGCATCTCCAGGTAAGAAATCAAAATACCAAACAAATTGGAACTCTTTTTTTTCTTGGAGATACAACGCAGAGTACTGGGACTCTCTACCTTAACTCGAGGAGTGTCTATGCTTGAACCTGGTGACCTACACTATGCATTATGTAGCTGTAGCTTATATGTGACATAACAGTGATGCTGATCAATAGACAATAATATATACATTTTTTTTTCATGTCAACACATTAAAATATAGCATATTACAAACACAAGTAAATAATTCCTTTTGTAAATGTCCAAGGTATATGTACAATGTCATATTTAAGGATGACTAAGAAGTATCTTTAAAATATACATATTCCTGCTGCACTTGGATGGAAATGGAACTTAACACAAAGTCAGTGGAGGAAAATAAAGGTCACAGTGACCTAGGTTTGATATCTTGATATAGTACTTATGATGTATCTAAATATGAAGATTGACGACTGTTGGACTTATAGTAGTAGAGAGATGGAGCTAAATGCGGCAAAGTGCAATCAAAGTCAGGGAAGTGAAAAAAGTTCAGGTCACAGTGACCTATATTTGATCTACTGCTGTACTCCACAAGTTGTATCCACGTAATGTAGTTTGATGACGGTTGGATTTATAGTACACTGTATTACATTAGGTAAAGTGAAACCAAATGGCTGGACCTCCAGATGGAGATATCAACAGTTACAGGCATACAAAAAGACACGTTCCACACAAACACACCTGCAGTATATATGACACATTTTCTTTATATGTCGTCAAGGAGTCCAGGCCGCCAGCATACCAGGTTCAATCTCGGACAAAAATTCTAAACCTTTTTACTTTTCGTGACTATCTGTATACTATACCGGATCTTGTTATCTGATTATGTAAATGTTTAATCATGTTATTACTCATCATTATTTCATACCATATTTACCAATTCATCAAAACCCGGGGGGTGGGTGTCACTTATTAAACCTACCCGTGTATAACAACCTGTTGTCATTCTAGTTAGTACATGCACATTTATTTACAATTGTCATGCAACTTATGTTACTTCAATCAATATAAAATAATGAATTATTCTAATCTACTGCAGAATTTTGTAGTCTGGTACCTGTAGACTTAATTAAAATTCCCTCAACAGGGGGGTACTTTATATAAAACCACCACCTCCCTCCACTTCCTGCACAGCGAGATAAGGTATGAGCTATAAATATTTATAGACAGGTAAAGTAATACAATTTCAACTTGAAAGATAAAACTGTGGATACAAGTATTTTGTAAACACCAATATATGTCTAAGTTATCAATTAAATACCAGAAAATTGAGTCGATGTCTTGATAAAAGCTTGGTCAACCCTATATGACACTATAGTCCAATGAGGTATGGATTCTGTACAAGAGAGGTCTATGCAATTTTGGTACTTGCTAAGTATTAGGAGTCTATACAGGCCTGTTCCTGCGCTAAACTCTGACTAAGTAAGGAGTCTATACAGGCCTGGTCTGGCAATACAGTCTGACTAAGTAAGGTGGCTATACAGACCTGGTCCAGCCCTACAGTCTGACTAAGTAAGGTGTCTATACAGGCCTGATCCAGCCCTACAGTCTGACTAAGTAAGGTGTGTATACAGGCCTGATCCAGCCCTACAATCTGACTAAGTAAGGTGTCTATACAGGCCTGATCCAGCCCTACAGTCTGACTAAGTAAGGAGTCTATAAAGGCCTGGTCCAGCCCTACAGTCTGACTAAGTAAGGTGTCTATACAGGCCTGATCCAGCTCTACAGTCTCACTAAGTAAGGTGTGTATACAGGCCTGGTCCAGCCCTACAGTCTCACTAAGTAAGGTGTCTTTACAGGCCTGTTCCAGCCCTACAGTCTCACTAAGTAAGGTGTCTATACAAGCCTGGTCTGGCCCTACGGTCTGACTAAGTAAGGTGCCTATACAAGCCTGGTCTGGCCCTACAGTCTGACTAAGTAAGGTGCCTATACAAGCCTGGTCTGGCCCTACAGTCTGACTAAGTAAGGTGTGTATACAGGCCTGATCCAGCCCTACAGTCTGACTTAGTAAGGAGTCTATACAAGCCTGGTCTGGTCCTACAGTCTGACTAAGTAAGGTGGCTATACAGGCCTGGTCTGACTAAGTAAGGTGTCTATACAAGCCGGGTCTGGCCCTACAGTCTGACTAAGTAAGGAGTCTATAAAGGCCGGGTCTGGCCCTACAGTCTGACTAAGTAAGGTGCCTACACAAGCCTGGTCTGGTCCTACAGTCTGACTAAGTAAGGTGTGTATACAGGTCTGGCCCAGCCCTACAGTCTGACTAAGTAAGGTGTCTATACAGGCCTGGTCCAGCCCTACAGTCTGACTAAGTAAGGAGTCTATACAGGCCTGGTCCAGCCCTACAGTCTGACTAAGTAAGGTGTCTATACAGACCTGGTCTGGTCCTACAGTCTGACTAAGTAAGGTTTCTATACAGGCCTGTTCCAGCCCTAGTGTATGATTGATTAAGGTAGTCTATACCAATCAATACTGTAAATACATTCAAGAAAAACACAGATAAACATCCCTAATTAATATATCAATAAAATCAAACAATGATCCACTAGTACTCAGCTCTACACTGCTATACAGTATATCCGTTCTTTATGGAGAGCATTATATTTTGTTAGTGACCTGTACCATCTTTCTTCCTCTCAATGACGGAAGCCTATTCAATTATGTTTATCAGAGATATCATCTACGGCCTGTGTGACCAATGTACAATGCTTCCAAATTTATATCACAAATACATCCTGTGGTGTAAATTATATACAATAATGCACAATTTCAATACCCAGGTATATAGAATATTCATTTGAGAGTTGATTTACAAAAAGGATACTAGCTGTATCATAGAAGACCTCATCAACTGGATAATATACATATAAATTAAATATTTGAAAAAAAAAAAATTCGAAGACTTAGGAACAAGACGACTTCTATTTTGTTTGTTAATCGATGGAATAATAATATTGTGTGTATATATTAATAAGAACATAATACAATGAACATAATTACAGGAGAGAAAATTTATATATAATACATAGTTAAAAAAACAATGAGTCCCTTTACTGTCAACAACTCCATCTTGATAATATTGTTCAGTGACCATTTTCATTTCCCCTCTTTTAATTTGTCACGTAGCGGTAGATTGTTATTGAACACACACCTACGTGGACATTACAAACTAATGGAATATTTAACACTGACATGGCCGACTGGTTAATGTCAAAGTCCACTCCCCAGTCACAGGTGACTAAACAGGTAGCCAATGTGGTACCTTTAACATGGAAGTCATTCAAAACCGACGTTTAGTGAAATTATTTCTCACCGTAACAGGGTGGACATTCAAATGGTTTTTAAACAGTGTCCCCTTTAGTGACGTGTATATTTTCGATTTCATTTATTGGATTACATTATTCCCAGGCACAATAACCTAACGGCAAAGTTAATTGTTATTAGAAGGTTCAACCGTACCTAATATTTGTATTTGAGTGGTAGCAACAGGTAACAGGAGAGCTAACCTGGGTATTCTAATATAAAGGAATCAGTCCCATTCACTATTATATAGACAGCCATCAAGAAATACAAATAAGAATTCCTTTTGTAGAGAAAGACTTGATTACGCCATCCGTTTAAAATCCACGTTATCAAGAAATCAAAACAATTGATTACATCAGACTGAAATCCCCTTTTCATGGATTGAAGTACATTTCCTTTTTTTCCTTGTGACAGGTTCACAAACAATTGTAAATCCATATATCATGTATCCTAAAGCTTTATACCCCTGTTAATACACAGGAATTAATTAAGTGACACTACCAGTGAAGGACCCCTGGGCTGCAACATAACATCTGTCAAACATTGTCCCCAGTATATAACGCACACAGTACTGTATGGCCAGTCATATGACAATGTTCCTTAAATATATTTTATTAACAGTTATAAGTTGTGGATTTTTGATGTGATGAATATGTTTCATAATTTAATAATGTTATCACATTGCCAATAGAAAATATACATCAATGTATTAGATAATCTTAAAGAAGAGCATATTGGACAAGATCATTTGGAAACAAGTTTTAGCAAGTTTTATGGAATTTAGATAATATCTAAATGACCTTTTATTTCAATGCATCAAACTGGAAAATAGAAGAAAAAGCACCTTTGTGTTTGCTGTGGCCATGAATTAGTGATGTCACAATGAGTTACCAAATATAAGCTGGTATCTAATCTGTTATTGTAGAAATGATCAAACTGCAAAAAACAGAATGACCTTTCCATCACATGGCATAAACAACTTGATATATTGTAATAACACATGAAATACATAAGACATACCAGCATGACAACAGATGTACAGGTGTGTATGCTTAATTAATTTCTCCTGTGTTAACCAAGTGTGTAATTCTCCTCATCAACATTGTCTACATACCATCAAAGCATACATGAAAATGTTCCTAATCACCTCACTGCTTACATCTGTTGCTTTATAGACTTAGGATATGTCTTTATTTTGTACTGGCTAAGACATGCAAGCAGCAGGCTCCATCTTGGTTTTCTGTCGCTATCTTTGCCTATCAATATTGAATTATATAGATACTGACTTCCTGTTTTGGTTATATTCTTGATTCTCAAGTTGTTTTGATGGTTGGATATGCACCAGACATTGGCTACCTGTTTTGGAGGATTGACCTTATGTTTTGATGGGTTGTTTATCAGATATGGATTTCCTGTTTTGAAGAGATGTTGAGATATTGACCTCATGTTGAGATATTGACCTCATGTTGAGATATTGACCTCATGCTGAGATATTGACCTCATGTTGAGATATTGACCTCATGTTTAGATATTGACCTCATGTTGAGATATTATTCTCATGTTGAGATATTAACCTCATGTTGAGATATTGACCTCATGTTGAGATATTGACCTCCTGTTTAGACATTAACCTCATGTTGAGATATTATTCTCATGTTGAGATATTGACCTCATGTTGAGATATTGACCTCATGTTGAGATATTAACCTCATGTTGAGATATTATTCTCATGTTGAGATATTAACCTCATGTTGAGATATTGACCTCATGTTTAGATATTGACCTCATGCTGAGATATTGACCTCATGTTTAGACATTAACCTCCTGTTTAGACATTGACCTCCTGTTTAGACATTGACTTCCTGTTTTTAGCTGTTGGTGGTCCTCAACATATGCTGTATATTATCCGCTTTAAAATTATATAAAGACTTTTTTCTATCTTGAACATAAAATTTTCAATTTCCTGTATCATGCTTTGATACCTGACAGACAACAATATCCTATGTGGTTCGTCTGACATCTGATATTTTCATCCGACCTTCATGTGCAGTCACTTGACCTTGATGATATAAAAGCTGCTGCCAGGCACATTTACCTGTACACAATAAAGACTCCCATCCCTGATAGCTAATGATGATGGATCCTTTAGATGTGTGTTCATCATATATTGATCCAGTATAATGGTATATTTTAAGAGGCCAAGACAAACATACAGCATGAAGCACTATCAACTATGAACTAGTACCTACAATATACTGTCTGTCCAAGATCTCTACAGTGTTTGTCACAATTAAAGACTATTTATGGGTTTTTCAGTCAGAAGTGACGTAGATTTTTTTTAGTATTTCATAATTCACAAAATCTCTATGTACATTTTATTAATCTCTAGTTGTGATTTATAAAGAATCGTCTTTTAAAATCATATTTGATTTTACAGTACACTGTCTGTCAGAATAATAATCAGTAATATCAACATATTTTTTTTTTCAAATTTGTTACTCAAATGAAAAAGACAGGTCATCAATGAAGTTTAATGCAAATTTACTTGAAAATTAGTTCTCATTCAAAATTTGTACATAAATTGACTGCTCCACTAAGCCAAGACTATCAATGCTATGTAAACATTTGTGGGTGCTGATGTATGGTGTTGACCCAGTCCAGTCAGCAATATAGGTGGGACACTGGTGGGGGAGGCCATATATAGCCCATGTCTAAAGCCAGTGTTATCATCTACATACCTGTAGGTATGACCTTGGTGTGTGTGACCCAATGTGTACACATATATCGTATGTATATAGGTACCCTATGAGGTTACCGATCAGGACTGGTTTACTTATATAGCTTTAACTGTACGTTAATCTTTAAAAATGTCTGCTTATTCAAATATCCAATATTTGCTGACCACTTGTGAATGGCATGTTCCCCTGATGCGTTCAATACTTTTGCACCGAGTGGATTTTAATGGTCATTTACACCAACAAAGGTTTAAACTTGAAAAGTCTTTCTGGAATTTCTATTAGTGGACGTTGAAGCAGCTGCCAATGTCTTTGTAGCCACAGGTAGATTACTATATTACATACGATAATATTTGACCAAGTGATATATTTTTCCGTGTGAATCACAAAGATCCATCAGACTCAAAATATTTGTAGACTTAATGCATTAGGGATATAAAAATAAGCAATGTCCTTCAATATTTTCTTACATTAAAATGTCTACATCTTTGAGCTAATGTGTCACAGCCAAATATTTTTTCCAATCGATATACTGGTATACAAACAAAGACAGTGTATTTACATTATATTTTGGTATTATGACTGTGACACTCATATTACCAAAATATAATGTACAACGGTACACATAAAACAGTTACAAGAATCAATAAATTGGCTTCCAAAATAACATGAGCCTCGTAATGTTGCAATTACAATTTCACTGGTCTGTCAAAACCTGTTCATTTCAAATCAACCCTGACATTGCTGATCTGTGCCTTCCATCAACTCTACTATGTATTGACTGTAACTGGTAATTAAATAGTAAAACGATTACCGGTAATTTAACAGACTTAAGTAATTTGATCTGCAATAAGTGAACATTACAGTCCTTCATAATAACCTAACGTACCGTGAATAGATTTTAAGCACTTGTGAATCTTTTTTTCCCCTTGCAAAAATGTCCTAGATATTGGATGATAACAATTATTTACTGAATCTTTCATGTTCAATATTCGAAACTCGGCTTCAAATGTTACGGTACAGAATGTCTTTTACATAAATCCTGGTATCTGTAAACCTGTGTTAACCAGATCTTCACCCTGTAACACAGACCTTAGGTACGTATTTCTATGTTAACCCATTCACCCCTGAAGATACATTTGAACCCTTCCAATTCAAAGGTTGGAATAGTTCATTATGAAATTTCAGGGGTGAATGAGTTAAATCAATCAAGAGTAAGGTGATCTTGTACTGACCCTGACAGTCAATTTTTCACGTTGACTTCGTTGGGATAAAACAACAGATCAAGACCGACCAGCTGTTGAAGATGACCAGCTGTTGAAGATACGTTTCAATCCTTTCTGAAGTGCTTTAAGCTTACCTGGGTCATGGGTATACTTTCAAATATAAGGGTTAAGGTTTTACCTATACCTCAATACCACTATGTACAAACACAACCACCTAACAAATGTGAGCATTACAACAGCTTCTTATCATGTATACAGCCTATGTCCAAACTTGTACTTCAATTATTCCCGAATTTTTTCATTTCTTTTTAAATTTTATACTGTTGGTATGCATTACAAAAAAATAACCATAAAACTTCCTATCTTTACAAAAATAGGAAAAAAACAGCAGATAGCTACCGTTACATATCCATATCCATGCTATGAGACAAATATTTAAGTTATCAATAGTTTCAATCCAATGAAGGTGAACATTCCTAAAGTACACAGGAAGATTAAACTGAGGTTGCAAATGAGACCTCCATGCATACAGACATGTTAGAAAACGATGGTATGACGATAAGTTGTCCCCGTTTGTCTGGTTTGAACCACTGAGCATTGGCTGTAGTCTGAATACTGAATAGTTAAAATGAAGATGTCTAGCCTTTCTAAATGCACAATTGTCAAACCTTCAAAACACTGAAATCTGTCGATATGTGTATTTTTTTGTTATATAAGTTACCACAGCACAGTGTTCTGTAACAGAAAGGTAATGTTAGCACCGTATCCCTCACAGCAATTCCTATCTACAACATCACAAGACCAGGCATCATTTTTCATATTTGGTGTTTGCCCTCTATCTTTTGACAAATACCCTTCACTTCATTGAGATATATGACACTTTAAATAAATGAGACACTATACATAATCTTTGGACACCTACATTTACAGTCAACGCGTGCAAATTCTGTCCCATATGAATATTTATCACTGAAAAAATAATGAATAATAAATTATATCCCTTAACACTTCTAATGCCAGATTTTCTTGATTAAATATATATACGTAAGTAAGTTTGACAAGGATATGTGTATGGAGTAAGAATGAGGCCGCTTCCTCCATAGGAAGCAATGTTACGCTGTAACAGGAGAGCTCGGATAGGGTTACAGGTTAGTCTGTAACTACCTTTACCTTAAACCAACTACACCTATATACCCTTTATGGACTTAATTTACAATTTGAATTTGGAATAAAGGTAATTGCCAAAATTTTAAGGTTAGTAAAGTATTGCTTAATTTTCAGTCTAATTATGCTCGTCAAGTCTCCACTCCGCTAGCATTTCTACTACCCGTAGGTACGGTAATATAAGTATAGGAACCAGAAAGACCGGCCGAAGCGTTATTGTCCTTTTAGAGAAGTATCCATTCCGACGTGCTTATCTTATCAGCTATATCAAATACTGCTGTCCCACCTATGGAACAAAGGTATTCAGATATGCTGAAATGGAACACATCAGGAAACACTGAGACTAAGCCTACAGGTAGCCCTAGCACCACATGCATGACCACTTTGTATTATCCTCATATCTGTTTTTCTCCATGGATTTAATTGAGTGTTAACTAAATTTTGTTGATATGTAGCAATGAGCAGATTTTAAATGAGCTGAAACATAGGTTAGTCATGCTATCCCCAACAATGAACCCATCCTGGTACTAAGGTCCTTGCTCTCACCTAGCCAGGGTGTTGCTCTAGGGTCGATATTTAAGGGATATTGGGCGCGATACTCTGACACTTTCAAGTAATTAGAAACCTTGAAAATTATAAAAATCGGCTTTTGATGTCAGTAAGATAATCATGAAAGAGTCTTTTACTTTAATTGAAAAGTTTATATTAAATGTTCTTTATGAAGAAGTAGGGAAAAAATCCTGAAGAAGCCCAACTTTCTTACCAATACATGCAAATAATAGGGATATTATTCAGTAACACAATAGCCTACAACACATATTCAAATTTATTCAACATGAAACAAGATAAAATTCCAGCTTTAGAACTAGTGTCAGGATTTAAATAAACAATATTTGGAGATTTACTGAATAAACATTTATTGTGTGTAGAATTCTAGATTTATATGTGGAATGAGTTTAGTCAAGAAAATCAAACAACCAGTGTACCAGACTTTCATATATATCACAGAAAGTGAAAGAGAAAAAAAAGTTCTATTTAATTATCTTGCCCAAAAAAACTTGGAATCACATAAATCTGTACATTTAATCAATATCTGCGTGGAGATATCCTAGCAGAGGCAGATAGTGATAGAAGCCAACAGGGGGGTTGAGGGCTCCACATTCAAAACTATTTTTCATAGTTAAATGTCAAAGGCTATGAGAGCACTAGCTGACGTCAGACTGTTGTCTGGGAGATAAAACAGCCAAGAGGGAGACGTCAGGTTCTCAGAGGTCCTATGTGTGACGTCAGTACCAGCATGCCACATCACTATAATGGATTGGAACGCTCTCATGCTGAATATTCATTAACACAATTTACCTGTCTAAATACCAAATCGTATGAAACATTTCACTTGTATCACAGACAGTGTTTGACAACTTTACCAACTTCCTATTCAGCTGACGTGTCGTCTTGATATATGTTGTGTGAAAATTTTTGATGATTAATTAATAAATAGTAAGTAATTGGTCTCATTCTAAATGTGTTTCTCAATCTCCTTTTATACATGTATGTGTCACAAGTTTTATGCTTAAGAAGAGAACTGTCAAAATTATTTAATGTTTATAACAATTTCAATATAATAAGAGTTCCCTAATGTCAGCAGAAACTGTTCTGGTTCTGCTAACCCGCGCACTGTATACCAGTAGCCATCGGCTAGTTCAAATAATGCCCAATAATTGATTTGCAAAAGACTGGGAAAATGGGAAGCAATTAGTGGCTTTGATTGATTGACAGACAACATTCAATTAGAATATTTGCCATTTTGGCCTTCGTTGTCAATTCCATAAAGTCAGAGACAGGCTTTGTGATCTACGACACACAGAAGCTCCAGGCTTATTCTGATCACACACAAAAAAAATCTCTCCCATAATCGATTCATCCCATATATCCACACACTGGGAATATGTCCCTTCCCAATGATAAATAACATTAACACAAAATTTGAACCAAGAAGAAAGCATTTATCATGATTAATGATTTCCCAGGAAACTAAACACTGCTGGTTATTCTCAAATTTCTACTAGCTTACAATTCATCTCCCTTTTAAAAAATGAGTTTAATGGCTTTGTATCCCTACACAGTTATTTATCGAAGACAACTAAAGACTTTATCTTTCTGAAAATCTATGTATTGCAATTTTTACAAAAATTTCATGTCATTCAAGTTACGTCACAATTCAAGCAGCATTGCATCAGGCATAACGTCATTGTTTCCAATTCTTGGCTCAATCTCGGTAAGATTTCAGTCTGATACTGTGTAATTAGGCCAACTGGCCACACGCCAGAAGCCTTTATGTAAACTGTAGGGTGAATGAAACTTATCTTTCTACAAAGAATCTACGTACTATTCATTTTACAACATTATCAAATGCTCAATTATGTAAAATCTGAGAGACAATGTTGCCAAATTTGGGTGTATGACTTGGGACAATTTTCCATACGCACCTGTTGCAGTGCTGACTACTAAAGGATTTACCTGTAAGGGTATAGTGAACATTTTTCAAGTTGTATGTTCGAAGTTGACATGTTCATAATGGGATTATACTGGACAGAAAGGAGAATTTGGAGAGTTTGATCAATGTTAGTTTGTTTGGCCAGGTAACGAGTGACCATGCACGATAATGACTACAGAAACGGCCTATACAGCTGTTACTACTTGATGTGCTATCCAGCTCATCCCCAATGATCTATAAACAAGCTACCACCACACCAAACCTATTACTGTCTGGCTCTCTAGCTATATCTGATTCTTGTCTAGTAGGAAGCCCATCCTGCAGCCTCCCTATGTAAATCAAGTTAATTTAATTACAATTAAAAAAGCAATACATTTATCAAAGTAAAAGAAAGCTAACAAGACTTCATTTAAAATTTCCTTTTCAGGCACAACTTTGGTTGGTTTTTAGATTTATTGCCAAGGTGTTGACTCTGAAAAATTTGAATCTTCAACAGAGAAAGGACACAAAAGATGGGCACACCTATGGATTTCCTAAGCCATTGGAGTCCTAGTTATACTCTTAATGGGTTTAGTTTTCAATACTGGGACAAATTCATTAGAAAAACAAAATGATTTAAACGAATGACTAAGTCAGCATGCAGGAACATATCCCAGTCTTGTGTTTCAGTTGATTCATTCATACTGTATAGATAGGATTTAAAACAACTTATGACCAACACCAGATAATAGTTACAGGGTACATTTAATCCCTGTTAATTCTGATTCTATCTATGGCCTCAGTGGCCTGTGGGCAAGTCGAGGACAGAGATTGTATGCCTGAGGTATTATGTATAGTCAAGTATCATGTACAGACCTATAGGTGTAAGCTGATTTGTTAGGCAAAGACTGTTTAACATATATGACAGTTATCCTAGCTAATGACAAGTGAAGCATGCAATATATAGGTACAGGCTACCAACACCACTGTTAAGATTTATCTATACTACAGGTAGTCCCCACCGAGTGTGTGTATCAACCAGATAACTGGACTGTCAAACAATTCTATCATTGTCCATGGCAGGTGTCTTTGCACAGTCTTAATAAAATGTTAAGTTATTCATTAAATCAATATACTTTGACATTCACTTGTGTTTGGTACTTAAAGTGGCAACTGTCTTGTCATTTATACTTACATATGTATAATGATAACTGCTACCTGTCACTTAACTTAACACTCCTGTTTGTATATATAGTTTGGTACTGACCCCCTACAGTAATATTATAGGGGGTCAAGAAGTTTCATAAGGGGCAAGGCCAGAGGCCAAGTCTCCCTATGAATCTTATTGACTCTCCCCCTATTCAAACATTGACACTTTGTTAACTTTAAAGATAATGAAACTATTTTAAGTTTAATTTTTTGGTTAGAGACCCTCTAAGGAATAACTACGTTTTAGGGGGGCACCATGTGACAACAATGGACCAATGAATTAACAGCATTCTAGTTGTGACTAATGTGGCAGCAGGCCCAAGCAATTAGTTTTCATTCCAATGCTTTCCTAATCTAAACAGTGGCTTCCTTAGTGCATGCGTTCTCAAACAGATTAATTCAAAGTCTGTGCATACTATTAACAGTTTTTCACTACTTTTTAAAGATAAGGACACACCTTTTGCATGGAATCAATCATAAGTTCTGAAGTCATATCATTGAAATTTGAAAAATTTGCATCTCTCACACAACTATATGATAATTCCTGGATATTAGCATAGACATATTATACTGTATCGAGTCAATGTTTTGTGTCTAAATAGCAACATTCGAAAGTTAGTGAGGGAAACCTCTTTAATTTACCTGCAATACCATTGTATATAAAATTAGTGACTAGCTATAGGATCGACACAAAATTATCTTAAATAACATTACCATAACAGTAACAGGACCACTGCTGCTACAAATACCAGTGCCTCTGTTAAAGGTATATTTACAGAATATATATAGTTGTAGCGGAACTAGACTGGGTCGATCATCAGCGACCAGGTAGCTCAATTGGTAGAGCATCCGTCTAGAGTTTGGGAAGGTCCCGGGTTCAAACCTCGGTCTGACCGTGCATTTTTCCGCTCCTGTTACATAGTTAGTTATGAAGCAATATAAGCACATGCCTGGTTGCACCCATGTCATATAATACAGGTCAGAAGAACTGCTTTTTCACTGTCCTGTAACAAGATGACTAAGTTTTTATGTTGCCCAAAGGGCTTAATACAGGATATTTACCGAATTAAAAACAACATCTGTCTTGATCAGTGTGTGGAAACCCAATTCAATTGTTTTCATTCACTTGTATTTTCAGCACTCAATTAAACTTCATTTGCACAACTGATGTTCCCTAAAACAGTCATTGTACTATACATGCTTGTACTTAAATGATTTTTTGTCACAAATGCTATAGCTACGAAAACAAAGTGCTATTAAGGGACTTCAGTCTGGGGATCCAACTTGTAAAGAACAATACCATATATCACCATGCATACCACATTTCTGTCAGACATTCACACACAGTTATCTGTATGCAGATCGAAAGCATCATGCAAGCACCTGTTTATCTGTATCAATTTGTGATCAAACGATTCACAGGAACCGATATCTCACTGACTGGACTGGACCGTATTCCATAGTTTGTTGGCTGGCTTACTGTACTCTAGCCACAACTAACAGTTTTATGTAATATCCAATGATTAAATGTGCTAGGAGTTGCACTTGTGTTATAAAAAGGAAATAAAATTTGCTCAACTTAGATTGTATTTTTATCATGTGACATGGTGGAACTAGTCACAGAAAGATGTGTTAATAGAGATTTCGGACGGTTATCTAGGGTCGGCCAGATTGTCCTAGGTGAGCCAACCATTCCTCGTTATAGGGGTTATAACAGCCACCTTACCATACAATTCTATTGATCCTGGTCAGCGATTCTGATTTGCTTGGCAAATTGACAAGTTCAATAGCTCCTGGTCTATGCATGGACTAGTTCCAATGTACTAAAGCATATCTCTGGCAGTACTATGACACCGGAGACACTGTAGTCAGCTAAATCAACTAATGATTGTCTTCTAAAGAATATATTAAATTTGAGAACAGCAAGAATATGCAAACTTAAAAATGTTCTTACAATGAGAACAATTGTTGCCCTAGCCATACGATCTAGTCCTCTTGTAGCTGGGTACGGACAGGTAAAAAAGCTTACGACAAGGATAATACAGTTACTTGTATAACAGCCTGCTGCAGTCAACATATAGCACTGCACATGTAAAGGACACTTCAAAAACACACTGCGTTTTTTGTGACAATAAACAACTATTGTGAGGCTTGTCATGACAACAAATTTCTTATCTATCCTCTAAAACAGGTGAATGATACAGATAAATCTCCACAGCTGATCCTGTCTCCTCCTCCTCCTCCCCCTCCTCCTCAGGCCACCATCAAATGATCTAGCCTAGGCTTGTCTGCGGGGATAACAGGATAATTGACAAAGTTGCCATTACCTGGGAATAGCTTCAGACAGCAGCCAAATATTCTTAGACCAGAACAATAAATATACCAGATAGCAGTGGTGAGATGTGAATCAGATCAAACGATCTACATTTTCATTTACGTCAGCCCTGATGGAAGCAGACCTACCTGCACTGGTAACCAGCATCACTACATACCAAAACAATCAGAACCTCTAGTTCCTCTCTAAAAATAGACTAGACTCAGGCAGCACCTGTATAAAGGAATTCATGACAAAATAGGAAAATTCCAAAAATGTTATTATGGTAAAATTTATAGAGATACTTTCAAATTCTTACCTTGAATTGTTCGTTTGAAAAAAGCTTTGCATGCCTCACAAGAAGAAACGCCGTAATGATATCCTGATGCTATATCTCCACATACTAAACATATACGTTTAGGTCCATCCATACTTTCGGGGTCTGAAGAGAAAGAACTGGATATGAAATCCATTTTACCATTGTCTATACTGCATGGAGATATGTCTCCACTGTTGTCCCCACTGTTTCCATCAGATCCATAATCGTCTACGTTGTAGTCTGCAAATACATCTCTACCAAAACTCTCATCGAGGGATGGCTGTGTGCACCTACTCAGGCCGAGCGGGCTCCCAGGTTCACATTTAACACTCGATTCCATATCCATCTTGATCACCTTAATATAGTTATTATGTTGTTAGTCTAAGAACTCCAAAAACGAAAGTAGGATTTGTTTGGAGTCGTTTGAATTGCAATCAGAGCAGACAGCTTTTTCCAAAACGCTTCGTCAAGTTGTCGAGTCAGCAACCCAGAAGTTATCGAACAGCCAAGTCCTATTTGGAGACAAAACAAAAAGCAAGAAAAATTAGAACAAAAAATCTCCAGGAAAATGTCAAAGATTTGTGAAAATCAATAGATTGGCAGACATCCTTGGGCTGTGTTTTTAAAATCATAATGTATTATTTTCTGCACTGTTCAACACACTATCCATCACGTTTAAACTTTCAAGCGAATCTGTTGGTGTTGTGTACAATGGAATCATAACACAGTGGACGAGACTACAACAATCCAGGTACATGTATGTACGGAGCTGCAGTAGCGACTGACGGAGTATTCCAATATGCCAGCACCAAGTGCTGAGGAGAACTAACCCATGGCAAATTCTACTGGCAGTACTCCGGTGAGCTTGCATGGTGGCTACATCAATCATACCCAATATATGCCCCAAGCACACTAAATCATCTCAGACAATTATCTATGCTCATCCATCCCATTAGTAATCAGTTAATACGTTTCTATCAATAATTCTACATTCACACCTACCTGTGCACCACAATTACTCACAGATTACTGAAAGCCTAGTTAACTGTCATACAATTACTTGTTGAAAATTAACATGGCTATTCAGGAACTAACACTTTAGTGCTAACTGGAGCTCACTAAGTATAGGCAAACATACTTGAGTAATCTTAAATAGCTACACTGAAGTTTACGCAAGAAGCTCAACAAATCCCAGTTTAACACTATTAAGATGCTTTTGATAAATGCATGCTACTCCATGTTTTAAAATTACAACATACCTGCTATATCCAATGTATCATTATGTACAAGCTAGTTAGTACTAACGTCTTCACATAACACTAACCTGTAGGATAAGGACAGCGATCTTTATGTTTTATAAAGTGGTTTACAGTCGAGATCTCTTGTATAGACAGAAATGCTACACCCCGCTAATTCCCGAGGACGGCGTTTGTACATGTATCGCCTGTGTATTATCTACTACAAAGTTCTGAGGAGATTACAATAATGCAGATTAACTGTTACAGGACTATGTGGAAGTATACGATTTGACATTCAGTACTGCAGTAGTGACGTAGTAGTGTGTAGTGCTCACGTATCAATCTGAATGCTATCATATTGGCATTAACTCAAGATCTGCTTTCTTTTGTAAATCT
>JAUMHH010223299.1:0-26889 GCA_032359455.1 Chlamys rubida
TAGTGGGTAGGAGCAGATTACTCACCAAATTGAATTATATATTAAGACCCGGTGTCATATGATAGATTAACCCCTCATGATAACTTAACCCCGGGGTTAAAATATCATATGATAACTTAACCCCGGGGTTAAGTTATAATGGGGTCAACTTATCATTGGACACCGGTACAATTCGTTAAAAGATAAACTATTAAATTAATGAAATTGTCTGGGTTTCTTTAGTTACCGACTGCACTTCAGTCACACCCGAAATCGTATTTCAAAGGAATTCCCCTATCCGCGCTAATGAACTAAATGTTTTTTTGCTGAAATTGTCAATAACATGTATGAAAATTTGATGAAGGAGTACGCCGGTCAAATAATATTGTGGTGTAAGATAAGAATGTCTTATATTTGCACTGCTTAAACTTTTATTCGTAAAAACTAACATAGTAGATGCAATTTGAAAAAATCATAGCAACAAATAAAGCTATTTGATTATAATTGTTTGGTCTGTGTTCTCCTGTCATGCAAATATGCACCGGAAGATTCAAAAGGACACACAAAATAAAAAAGTGTCGAAGTTATCTATTGTATATTAAATATTTGTTGTTTCAGACGCCAAAGTACCATCCATTTAAGGGAAAGTACCATTGGTGAAGCATGACTAATCGGAACTGAATCTAGTAGTGGAGCCTGTTAAACAGAGTACCCTGACAGTTCTTGTCGTCAATGCCAACTCCACTGTAGTTGACCGCGTTTCGGGAAAAAAACACTAAACACCGATAAAGGAAGTCGTAAACCCGTTCCTGCAATTGTCATTCAAAATGAAATAACAACGGTTACAAGTAGTGCAGAGAAAAGCTTTGTTGTGTTAAAACGCAACCTCATTACAAAAAAAAATCTTTGTAAAAAGTAAAGATTACTGATATAAAAGTGTAAATCCGTCAAAACATCTCTGGGATAGTTTGATAAGATACTTTTTTCTAATCCGACATTATATTTATTCACTGTGCATTCCTTTATATATACAAACATGGTACCTATCGGAACAATCGGCAATAGCTATCATTTCTGCTCACGCTATTATCGAACAGTTTTCCATCGTGCACACATGTTAACCACATCGTATATTGTTGTGTTGTCCTACACAACTGTACTTATATAGACAAGCATGATTAAAATGAAAATGGAAACATTTGTAAAAAAGCGAGAAAGTTAAAGAAAAAAAGACAATGAAAGATAACTCAAAAGGGAAATGAAGAACAAACTATATCAACAGAAAACGTCATAACATTTTGTGACAGTGAATCAGTTTCAATTAATGACACAAAACCTCGGCCGTATTCATGAAACCATTCTCATGCTCAAGCATGGATTCTGCGCGCAAATCAGTTTCCCTGTAACTCACTTAAATCTTGTCAAACAATCAAAAAGTCCATTATTTACACTGAATTATTCGATATTTTCCCAAATTATTGACAAAATAAGATATTTGCAATAATTTATAACCGGAAAAAGAAATTTGGCTTGAGCACAAAATCCATACTTGAGCATGAAAACGGCCCCGATGTTTTAACTGATTGTTATGCAATCGATTTCACCAATTGTTCTTCGTCGACTTCTGGTGGCTAGGACCTGTCAATTGTGCCGTGCTAATATGTTTTGTTGAATTTTATATTCAAATTGACGGACGACGATGAAATTATATCAAATCGGTGTACTGTATTCCCTTGATCATGGTGTCATATGTGATTTTACCAAATCCCTTAAAAAATAAGCCTTTATGCTGATCGCTTAGCTTTCTATAATAAGTTTACATTATATAGATTCTGTGCTGTTGATATATGGTTATTTACATTTTGATTAATACATAAATGTATCCATTTGTAATGATTTACAACAAAATCTTTTGTTATTGATGTTTGTGGCATCATTTTAACAATTTAACTTTAAGTTGTGGTGAATTTCCTTTTGTGAACATCTATTTTTAATTGTGTTTGTCTCAAAAGATTAAAATTGTCGATGATCCGTAAAACAATCCGAGGACAGTAGTACATTGTTCACCAACATTCAGCCTTCACTGTCATATTCACACGGAGGCACGTACAAATGTAAACATACATGGAATAAAATGATACCAGATGTTAAGAGACAAATTTACTAAATTAGTTAAGAGAAAAATTAACTAAATTAACTTAACCATACATTAAGTAATGTTCCTTTCCGGTGGGCAGGTATCGAAGCCTGCTTCCATGGTCGAAAACCAAGTTTGAACTCAATTTGCTCAGTTCTGCTGAATGTTATTTTTCTGGTTAGTCATATATCAAAGATGGACATCAATCCATCCTCTTTTAATTCTCATTTGATCCTTGCCAAACATTGTTAATTATCGCGAAGGTTCGAAATTATATATAGCCACCGTGGCTGCAAAGTTACATTGAAGTATTATCGTTTTGTGTTTCTTTCCAAAAACATCCATTTTGTCCTACATGTAACGCCTGCTAAGACTGATTGTTTTTTTTTTTATTTTTGTTCAATCAAAAATGCGATTCAATTAGGGACAAACAAAACTATAAAATAATATTCACAAAAAGAATACATCAAACTGTAGGAAAACAAGTGTTTAATAAGCGTACAAATGTAAAAATACATCAATAGTGACCGAATTGGTTATACAATATATCAGATTGTGATTGAACAGAAACCGTATCAAATGAACTTTTCAAAGACGATACACTATAGAATGTGTCACGTTTTTGCTTGAAAACAGCGCATTCAATCATAAAATGTTTGACTGAAGTCGGCGGTGTATAGTATCCGGTTCGCCAGTGCGTATGTGCTGAATGCAGTTTCTGAAGCATATCTGAGTCCCTGATTCATTAATGGGCTCTTTGTGCTGTAGCAATCGTGATGTTTATTGTAAAATAATCTGTTTTACACGTAAATGAACACACGCTTATGTTTCGTGTTGGTTATCCATGTTAGTAAGATAGATCACTTTTTTCTGGTCGAAAACGCATTCGTTTGTGGCGATTTATTTGTTAAACGTACTGTGCTCAGTCATTTAAACTTCATCATCTGTTTATCACATGAGGCTCAGGCGCAGGACAATAGTTCAACTATGACAAACCTGTACTCAGTTCCCTCGCCATTTAGTTTGTTATAGGATTTGTCGATGCGGCGGTCCAGCTTTGCTCGATTGTTGTGTTAAAATGTAACATCATATGTGTGATAGCGAATCGATATCGCATCAACTGTATTGGACTAATAATAAATAATAATAATTCGAGGTTCTGATATACCGTTTTAGCACAACTTAGTTCGTAGGTCGTCTCAAAGCGGTTCACAAATTATTATCCGTGATTACAGCAGGTGCTGCCATTTCGGCGCTCACACCGAAACTTCGAAAATTCAAATTGTCTCAAATACTGTTGAAACTTACAATACACACAAACAACCATTGCTTGCGTTATTCATTAAGTAATACTAACACCATTTTGTATTTTTGATGTTGTAAATACGTAAGACAGCTAGGATAAATTGGCCATATCGTGACGTACTAGACATTATACAGTCTCACTAGAATGTCAATGTTTCTTATTTCAGTGCTGATTTGTTTTGCTTGTGATTTGTTCTAAGAAGGACAACTCGAACAACTAGAGTAATAAGTGTGAATATGATCAAAGTATTTTTTAGTTAGGTCGACCTACGTGGGGCCGCGGTGGCCAAGTGGTTAAGGCGTCTGGCAATCTGCTACACCACTAGCCCTCAGCCACTAGGTCGCGGGTTCGAGACCTACGTGGGACAGTAGCTAGGTACTGGCCGTAGGTAGGTGTTTTTTCTCCGGGAACTCCGGCTATCTTCCACCAACAAAACCTGGCACGTCCTTAAATGACCATAGCTGTTAATAGGACGTAAAACACAAATAAACCAAACCAAACGACCTACGAACTAGGTAGTGATAAAGCGGTAACCGTATGTAAGGATCTACTCGAATTATTAGTTATATCGGAAGTAGACATTTAAATAGTAATGAAGATGAATTGTTACACGTCCCTCGTATGAAAATGGACATTTATAAAAGGTTAAAATTAAGTTGGTAATACTCATTATTTGCAATATTTCATATATAACGGATTAAAGAACAAAAAAGGACATAATCCAGCATAAAAAAAATGTATTGAAATATCTAAACTTAGCAACGTTAAGTAAAATTCAAAAGTGCCCAAATAACAAAAATAGAACGCAATCAGTTTTGTACTTGGCGTAAACCCGTCAAAAGTGTAAGCATGCATACACGGTAGTCTAGTGGTAGGACGCCGAGCTCGTGGCCGAAGAGTTACAAGTTCGCGTCGCGTCACAGCACTGTGTTGTATATCTGAACAAGATACTTTACTTCGCTTGTTCCAGTCTACTTAGCTGTAAATGAGTACGTAGTTGGGCAGTGCTACAATGTATAATTGTTGAATGCTAGCTGTGAGCTCCGAAATGGCGGCACCGGCTGTATGCTCCCCAGCGAACTGAAAAGATAATGCCTGGTTGTAAAGGCCCTATAACCACTGATAATAATTTGAAAACCGCTTTGAGACGACAACCTATTATTAGGTTGTGATAAAGCGGTACATAAAAAAAACTCGAATTATCATTATTATTATTAGATGGAAGGCTGTTCAAAACACCCTTCGCGCGTGATCCGTCATTGTCCCTAGACACCCGTCTTTATACGATATGGTTTTTGCGAGAATGTTTTACCTCAAATTGACAACCATTCGCCATGTCATAACGGTGACCGACAGATATAACGAGTCGTATCATTTGCCTGATAACGCAACCGATTTACGCGTCTGACCCGAATTTTGAAGCCTGCGGTTACGGACACAGATCTAGCGGCTAATCAGACAAAACATTGAGAGATTGCGTTGACAGGTAAATTTGTTCATCATTACAAGAATAACGTGATCTTTCATGCGAGATAACTTTATCGACTTGCACTCCAATCCAATGCTACTGCAATCCAAAAGTATTTTATTTTTAAATGAATCAAATATGGAGTACCAGTTTATCGGGAGCTGACACTGACATCACTGCTGTATGTGTTTCCTCGTCCATATACAAGTGTGCGTTATAACATAACCAAATCGGAGTTATCATCAATTGAACATGAACGTTTTTGCGACATCGAAATGCATATGAGACGGGTGTCCAGGGAAATACTGTCAAAAAGAACAAGTAGTTAGAATGGAAAATTTAAGATAAATCCTCTTTGTGTTGAAACATAACAAGAAGATATTTCCAGAGATAATAACTATCTGTGAGGCAATGCCGACATATTGATATGATTAAACATTAAATGTCCAAAAAGGACACAGCGATGTCCAGGTCGTATCAGTACAAAAAGACAAATATTACTGACATTTTTAACCTTGAAAAAGAACAAAAAAGATTGAAAAACAACTTTCCGCTCTTTTATTCTGAAATATGCCGTGCACAAGCATACATTGAACAGGGGGCATGAAAAACCTACGAGCCAAGCGCTTTTTTTCTAAATGACCGAATTTAAAAGTGAAATGGTGCTAAGGGAGGCGTTGCTGAGTAGAGATTATGAGAGAATTACAAGTGGAGATAATAAGGAAAAGATTGGATCCAAACGATCGCAGTTTGGTGCGTTTACACATATCTATCATGTGTCGTAATGTCACATAAATAAATCCCTTGTATGATAGGGATGGTTCGATTGCTCTTCATCTCGCCCCATGTTTATGATTACCATGTAATGACAAAAGTACAGCTTATTTAACCTGAATTGTGACGTGATCATTTGTTAAAAGCCTTTACATTAGAGAGATATCTCATTACCTGGTACATCTTCTGTATTCCCACATGTCCGGGAACCCAGTATAATGTAATATGACATTTTGAGGTAATACGATATGTATTTAAAAGTGTGAACGACCTATCTGGAGGCACGGTAGTCTAGTGGTAGGACGCCGGGATCGTGACCGAAGGTCTGTGTTGTATCTTTGAGCAAGATACTTTGCTCCGCTTGTTTCAATATGCTCTACTCAGCTGTAAATGAGTTCGCGGTTGGGCAGGGCTCGAAACGTTGAATGCTAGCTGTGAGCGCCGAAATGGCAGCACCGACTGTATGCTCCCCATGGAGTTGAGAAAGATATTGACTGGTTGCCCTATAACCACGGATAGTAATAAGTGAACTGCTTTGAGACGACCTACGAACTAGATTGTGAAAAAGCGGTATATACATTGTAGGGACCTTGAATTATTATTTTTATTTTGATTATGTAAAAGTGAATGACCTATCGGAAAGCTAGATAACACACGAAGAAATGACACCAAACAAACAAAAGGATAAAAAAAACAAATGTCAACTTGAAAAGCAAAAGCGGGTACCCGCATTTGATTCTGTGTGTATCAGTAGATTTGCTACATAGCTGTCAAAACACAACTTTCTATTTAACCTCTAGATCTATTTAAACCTTTCAAGTTCACGGTCATGCTGTTGCACCTTACTTATCGTGACGATGACTTGAAACAGTCATTGTATTTTTTTGAAATGCAGATTCCATGCGTAGACAAACGATACCAACAGATTGTTGGATTTTATTAATTGAAATAAAAAATATGTATTAAGGATGACGTGAATGTTAATGGTTAATCGTCTTTCGACCAAATGGCTACTGAAAATGTAAAAAAAATCCTTCCCAAATATATTCAGGTTAAATAGACAAAATAGAAAAACCATCAAAAGGGTCATAAATGAAAAAAACACATATAAATTGTAAAATGATCGCATTGGGTACATCATATATCACGTGATAAATGTTAGCGCGCGCAAAATAACGGCCTTTTTTCTAAAAGGTTGGCTTATCTAGGTCACCTTTGCTTATCATGGGCTTATGGATACTAAGGTAGACACGAAAAGGACTGTTCTTACATTTTACTTGGTAGAATAGATATCATCAATAAGTACACATAGATACGTTGACTATTTCCGAAAAATCATGAAATAATATTTAAAACATAACAATATTAATTATTATGATTATTGACATCGTTTCTTAAAGACGTTACACCGCGGAGGCTCGCCATTCAAGATCGAAAATTCGCAAACTTGTCCTGTTTTTTGGTTGATATTAAGAAAACATGTTAAATGTTGAAGTCGCAAATGAAGAACGAGTAAATATGGTAGTTCTGGTCGACGTCTGTATGAATGACGGAAAGATAAATATATGTTTTGGGTTGTGTTTCTTGAGCTGAGTGACATTGATAGAGAATTTTTGTTTTAATCAAAGCGGGAAACGGACGTGCCGGACAGTAAACTAGAGAGAACTTGCTTCTGTACTTAACTGCAATAATCTGTGGCATGGTCGAAGACAAGATTCAATATGAATTTTAACGTAGTTTAAAGGAACGGCCAGCGTATGCCGTGTTCGTTCATTAAAACCCTTCACATTTGAGAGAAATTCCATTACCTGGTATTCCCACAACTCCGGGAACCAAATATAATGTAATGTGACATTTTGAGGTTATACTTCATGTATGTAAAGGTGTTAACGACCTATGAACACAAGCGAGGTCCTTAGGGCCAATACAAGGTAAATTAAACACGCGAAAGATATATGTCATAAAACAAACAAAATGATAAAACGACAAACGTCAATTGGAAAAGCCAAAGTTGCTATGGTTATTAGTATTGTTTTAAACAGACCAAAAACAAATGTTTTACTGTAAATGGTTCGTGACAGTAAAGACACTCTTCATTGGTTAATAGCCATGTGTTATTAGACCATACACGCGCATGTATTATAATCATATAGACCAACCCTCTTCCAAACCTTCTCCCGCAGATATAAAACTAGCGAGATGGGGGTACACGCATTTGATTATGTATCAGTAGATTTGCTAGCTGACAAAACACAACTTTCTATTTAACCTCTAGGTCAACCAGAAATAATTATCCAACAAAACGCCTCCATCCCACGCATAAAACGCCCACACAGACGCACATCTTTAAATTACCTAAGCTGTTAAATGAACACTTACCTCAATAAACAAAACAAAACCACACCTTACAATAACATATTTGAAACGAGAATCATCAGTTTTGTATGAATCATTTATGCTTAGTTTGTTTTTAACAAATATATCATTTGCACTCTTTGCACTCCTTTATTGATAAAAGAAACAAAAGTTTTCGAAAGCTCGCAAAATATGCATTCAATTACTAATGTTTTCAAAACAAACTGAGCATATATTACGATAATATGGAGGGGGAAACAGCGATAAACCAAGCTTACCCGAACCTGCAGGGATTGCAATATTGGTTAAGATTTGTTTGAATTATTAAAAAAAAAAGAGAATTGAAAATAGAACATAAATTACTATAGAGGTTTTCGTGTCAGCGATGACCTAAATGCATTACGCATGACATATTTTGTTTTCACTTTTAACAGATATCAATATTTGTAACATGTGTGATGGAGGCGACATATGTGATAATATTCGCCTGAAGAGACATATCGCTAAATATCGCCAACGTAAACTAACAGATACGAAAAGTGTCAGGAGTTATTAATGACAAATTTAATTGCTGGTGGCAAACTCATTTGTCATATTTATTTTCATTACCATACGTTACTTGGTGATATATTAAAAGATGAAATAATTTTTTTGAGGTTTTGAGTTTCTAAGTTTTCTGACCATGTTATTATGTTAAAATGAAAACGAAAATAATATATATATATACCGTACATGTCAAATTGCTTTAAAAGTTTCATTAATCTTACAATCGTGACGGCTTTTTTTTACTTGGAACTTTCCACAAGAACAATTTTACACGAACGTAGCAATCTGATACATGCATCAACTATTTATGTGTTACATTGTACGCGTCGCATGACTGCACAACGCTATTTACTGTAAACATGAATTAATCACAACCCAAACCTACTACTGCGTAACATGTTTGTAACGCTCTTAAGCATCCTTGCTTGAGGGGAGACGTTCATATAAAACTAGGTTGTGTGTCTTATGATCAATTTATTCTTTGTCAATAACATGTGGTTTCAGCGGACACTCCGACCGAACATGACAACAAAGCAGTAAAATAACTTAATCACGGTCACGAGACAATCGATGCAAAATATGATATAAAGATTAAATCCGGCGTGACTAATTATATTTGCCCTAACTGTAAGGGTGACACATGTCTAATACATTTAAAACAAAAAGTACGGTTTTCATCACACTCTCGCACGTGAAGGACTTGACAGTTGGACAATGGAAATGCATTTGGTAGCAGTGATATTACTCGTGATGTGCCTTGGTGTGGAGATCCAAGGAAAGGATAAACCTCGTCAAGCTCGTAAACCACGTAAGTTTGGTTAACACTTATAACAAAGTCAATACTTTCCCCAATTTAGAAAAACAATTGTAACGATTATGTTGGCCCTCAATTATATTTCCTGAAGGTAATATGTTAATAGACAAAGATTACATATGTACATGTTAAAATGACGCTGTATACGTAATCATAGTTACTATTGTATTATGATGCTCTATGTATTAACATAAACTTCATGCAAAAGGCAAGTGTATGGTTAATAATCCATGGGAGTCATAAGGAGCAGAGACTATAGTACACGTGGCCTATTGCTGTCGTAAATAAGCAGTTTACATAATCTAAAACTTAAAAGCAAATACTAGTGAAGGGATTTCAATGAAAATTCCTGATAAAATGTTGTTATTTTCTAGTTGGTCAGGCTTCCAAGATCGTCTCTACAGCTGGTAACCCGAACGTTTAAATTAATGCCTAAGAATTGTTATTAGTTTTAGGGGTGCCTTAAAATCAAATATAGCCAAAATGGCAGCCATAATTTACATTAACATACATGTAACACGTTTTACGTCTCTTTCTTTGAAAGTTTTCCGTTGATCTAACAAACATTATTTTTCCATGGTATTATTCCTCCTGTTTAGACTCGAGCATCGATGTGCTATGCTGTTCCATAAAACCAGAAGTTAAGTGGTTCTCTGTGGCATCTACATGTATATCATACTTTCCATGTTTTGGCATTGTGATGCAATTTTGACAGTGATAATATTTATGTAGAAGGGGGTCAGTTCGACTGAAGAAGACAATGTGAGTAAATGGGTACTTCATTGTAAACAAATTTAGTCAGTTTGGGCTGTTGCTCTCTAGACTATAGGATATTGTAAATTGTTATGAGATATATGGAAGTAGATGCTCAGAATTGAAACAAAGGTGTCGTGAAAGCTGCCGTCAGCGTCCTAATAATAGTTGATAAATCATTACAAGATGTGACTCAATGTGTGTGTACTGGAGGCAGTATGTTGGCATATTTGCCTCCTTGTATTATTGACAATGTTCTGCCGCCTTCTTTTGAATGCTATATCATTTGAATAACATGACGAAGACATTCAGCACAGTATTCAACCTAGTCATCATTAATTAGCATAATGTGCTCTGATTTAACTTCATGAAATATAAATTGACGTTTAAGATATTTCGTTAGCAAGTAAAATAATACAAAGACTGTGGTTATGTTTGAAGGTTAGCAAATTCCATGCATACTTCATCAGCCTACTGCAATCGTTTTGGCTAACGGTTTCAGCACAATTTTTCAATCGCATCGATTCTGATGAAACATAAGCAATATTTATAATACTCAAAGACAAGGGCTTAGTTATATATCGAACAAAATCTGCTCATAATCGATACGCAAACTGAATCTGGATTGGTCGACGGCATCCGGTAAATAACTTAGTCAAACATGATCGGATTCTGATGAGACTTGGTCAATATTTAAGATACAATAATTCATCCGAAGGCTTTTGAGTATTTCAGTATGCAATTGGACGGGCGTATATTGTTCCGCTTTGTGATACTCCTAACATGTAACATTGCCAATACGAAACTTAATTGAAGGCTAAGGTCATCAGAATATGCACATAACCGCTTCCCTCATGTTGTCTTTAACTCGACTACTACTTATCTATCTGATAATTTCACAAAGCATCTTTGTAAATGCCAAGACATTTTTTCTTCTGTACTCATATCTAGCAGATGACCGTATGCCCGACAGCCTTTTGTTGCGAATGAATGTGTTGCGTGTGCTTTTAACGTTATTGTTCTATGTGATAATTATGAATTTATTTAAATATGATTATCGTGTTTTAATTTTCACTCAGAGAGGACATGGAGTAAATGGCTGCGGTGCACTGCGCCCTGTGGAAGAGGCTGGCAATCTCGTTTATGTCTGAAAGAGAGATCGTCATGTAACGGTCGAATGGCGCAAAGAAGGATGTGTAACGTACAGCCATGTGCAGTACCTGGTAAGTTACAGCGTACACACGTGTTGTTAAAAAGGTTAACAATTTTTAGCATGTGGCTTCTTTTGAAAAGCTAGTTATTTTTAAAATTAAAAAAGACATAATGGTAAAAAATGTGCACCTATTAAAAAACACACTACGTCTGATTACATTTTGAGAGAGAAAACTATGACACACGTACAAACGAAAGGCACACACAGCCCGTGTCGAAGTGAATTGATGAATATTAATTAATATTTACGAATCAGTGGTATGTCTAGCGACATGTACATGCATACAGGTATACGTGATATGTAGCAGTACACGGGACATAACATCTTGATAGTGATATAACTATCCGGTTGATCACAAATGAATTTAATACTCAATTGTCTGACACAGGTAATTATTTCTAATGCAAGCTTAACGTCATAACAGTAATGACAAATTAGTTTAATAGGATATTCATGAGTTTTCTGTTTCTATTTTCTAACAAGAAGGTTGGAAGATAAAATAATCTTGCTCCATTATGACCGTTCTTATAACATATTATAATGTACTTGAAACCTCGTACGTTCGTAAAAAAAGGCAAGCCATAACCTACTGCATGATGTCGTAAATAGCGATTTTCGTGAGGCATACACCTGATCTAGACTTTTTTTTCTGCTTCGGGATCATTGAAGAAACCAAAATGAATCCGCCGCCAGTATTTTAACACTTTCTTTGCTTCTCAATGATTTTCTTTCGGCGGTGTCTCTCTAGGCAACCGTCGTCATTTGACATTAACTGTTGCCATAACCAAGAAAACCAATGCATTTCCAGAGAAATGGTGCGAGTTGATTAAAACTTTAACACATCCCTTGTTTAACCGGAATTGAGAAAAAAAAGTTACACGAGCTATACATATTGTTGTTATGGTACATTGGCCGTTACTGACCCCCCCTTTAGCTTAGAACTGTTTGTACGTGTAAATGAATTGCCATCGGCTATAGTGATATACAATATAGTGTACTTTTGCTGATGTCAAATTTATAGCTTTTGTTCATTATTACGTGGCAATAACATGGTGATAGACGCATCGTCGCCAAAAACCTAAATTACTCTTCCATTTGTATCTCTTTATTGCAGAAGATGGCGGCTGGTCTGCATGGCAGCCATACGCCGACTGTGAAAGGTCATTGACAGATGACGAATGTATGGGTATACAGGAGAGTATACGGTTATGTAATTCCCCTGCCCCACAGCCTGGTGGGAAGTACTGTACTGGGTGTGAAACCAGGGTCAAACCTTGCTCCTTATGCTAGTGTGGAACAAGGAATATTATCTATAATGACACAAAACTAAGTTATGAGACATTTCACAATGAGTTTACCAATGAGTAAATATTTCTTTTTTGCTAGATAGTCGCTTGACAAATTTCAGAAGGGTGCATGGTATTACATGTTGTCATGACTCGTAAACAGCAGAAAAATACTTTAAAACTTATATTATCTATATTTGGCTATGTTATAAGGTTTGCGGGAAAAACGTAGTCTAATGTAGAAGTAGAATTAGACATTGAACAACCACGGGACGGAAACCTTTTCCCTGCATATTCTTATTGTCAGTACTACGAACAAATTATTGCCTTACCACACGTGTAATTTATTATCATAATCGCGCAAGCTTCATTCTGTATACTTTACATTAAATATTACGATTGATTCACATACGACTATCAACGATAATATCTTATCCAGTAGTTGTCGGTTCTGACTGTTATTTTTGAAAAGACAGAGGTGCTCCTCTCAAAATATCGCATTCTTCATTTGCCATTTCATTGCTTTAACTTCGTGAGACTAGATATACATGTACAACTAGTATAGGTTTCTGTGTTACCACTGCTGGTTGTGCACTATTATGGTTACTATTCTAGTAGAAATATACATCCGATTGAACAAAGATTGTTTCCCTATATCGTTTTTTGTTTGCTTTGTTTCCTTAATCCATCATACATAAAATAATCTTCATGGACTCCATGTCAGTACTTCGAACTATGAAAACCATTCTCTATATGTGTTTTTGTCTTTTATATGCGCAGGGCATTAATGTTCTGTGTTGTAACATTAATATGGATTTGCTGTCATGTCGGTATAATGATAATTAGAAAGAAATACAGGTTTCTTAAGCAGCACACAACCTGTAACGGGAATAAATTCAAATAAATGAAACAAAATTAAATTCGTTGTTTGCCATTTCAACCTAATTTGAATTCACATGCAATCAGTAACCGAGATCGACAAGACACTACATCTACTTTATACGTGTTGACAGTAAAGTTTACAAAGGTGTATGAGGAAGATCACTTTATTGTCATGCATAAAAGAGTTATTTTATAATTAAATACGACGATCAAAATGAAACACATGAAAAAAATTGCTGCACTAACTACATATGAATAGTTTTTTTACAGTTTCTGTGTCAGTCGTATACTTAATTTACAGTCAATTGATCAATATGATAATGCAAAACGTCATGCAACCACTTGGATTGCAATTGATGTATTTTGCTTCGTGTTGCCGATTTTACACATTTTTTTTACAAAAACGGCTAAAACATACAAAGAGCTTACCAACAATACAAAGACAAATAATCGTTTTGTGTATTATTACCAGCACTGTTAATGTATTACAAATACTCGTAACTTACAAATCGCAAACACAAATGACAGTATTAATAGTGTATTTATGTATCTATCTTCACGTGGCCACTCTCATGATATCTTATGAAATACAAGGTGCATATTACCTCGGTTAATATGAAGCGACGATGATGTTATGGTATATTTTATATCTGTTCATATATCTAGTATCGCTAGTAAATCAGGTAGATGTCTGCAACTGATTATTTATTTTACCATACCATCGTGTTTCAACTAGTATTGTTACTGTAGTATAACCTTCTAGAGACGTGCTTAAGGCTTTCATTACAAAACAAGAAGTCTTTTCAGATATTAATGTTAAACATTCTTTGGCAATTTATTTTGTATTTACTTAAATTTTGAATTTTGATTTTTTTGAATATATGTTTTACATTTACTATGATAAACAATTTCATACAATGGTGTTCAAACTGAATATGATGTTTATTTGCTTAGATATTGATATTGATGGATAACAAATGTTAAGACGAAGAGATCATTGGTACCTTCCAGGATCCTTATTAGTTAAACGCAATTTGGACATTTTCTTTTAGTGTTTGGAGCGATAGTCTTGTGGACTAGGGGCGTTAAGGGTCATTTCCGGCCTCATCGGATTCATTTGACAATTGGTTTAGGAGATATGGCATTTCAAAGAGAGACATAAACCTGCATTTTCATAATAAAACGCGTGAATATCGTCTGTTGTGCGCTATTTGGTTGAAACTTGACCATTTTGAAGGAAAGCCTCCGCATGCAACAAACAAATCAATATTTGAAATGCTTTAACATTGTCATATCAGTGTTTATTCGTAAAAAGGAATTTTTGTTTGTCACATGCGGAGGCTTTTATTTCTGCATTCTTACTGTTAAAAAACACCATATTTTGGCTATTTCTGCATAGCAACGCAATTTTGTTGCTATGGTAGGGCATCTCCGCATGCGCATTGGAAAAATCTGCACCAAGACAGATTGCCCCAGTTAACCAATATGATATTTATAACAGTAATTAGTAAATAAATTGAAAGTTTCACATTTTATGAGGCCAAAAATGCCCCATAAGTCCTTTATCTTGTAACTTTTGATGACAATTTAATCAAGCCGGGTTGGAGAGTGTTCTTTTAACGCAATGTCTTTATTAACTTAAATTGTCAAAATACAACATGACTGCCTATCTTGTTTTCCCGATCACTCTCAAAATAACGTTTACACAACAAATGACAAGCTGGAACATACATACCAAATTTTGGAAAAGACTGTCCGATACTTATTGACAATCTTAAATGTCAAAATCGAACGTGGTTGCCCGGCAGCCATCTTGTTTGTTTTCGTTTTGATATTTTTCTCACATTGAAACATGTAAAGCTAAGTCCCAAATTGACACTACAACTAAATTGAGAACAACTTTTCCTGCTGAGTTCTAAAATGAGGGCGAAAACAAACTCAAACTAGGATTTCAAGATGGCTTCCAGACAGCCGTCTGGTTTTCCAATAAAATTTAGCATGCACAAGTATGGACCTACAAAAAACTGCATGTGGTTATAAAAAAGATATATCCGTACATGTTCAGAAAAATAACGACAACAATAATTGTTTAAGGACGGAATACGGAAGAATGTCGATGTGATCCCCAGCTGATGATGGAGGGTTAGAAAGTATAAGAGTAATGAACAATTACAAGTATGTTCTGAAAATGTTTCAGTTAACACTAACATCACAATATCTCCCTCAAAATGAAGATTCATTAGAACTCAAAGTCGAACGGTCAAAGCTAAAATCAAGTCCATCATCACATACACATTTGATTATGCATCAAATGCATTATACATTATTTCCCTAATACAATGTTAACTCTGTAGAATATAGTTAGAGTGTATGCCGTTTCATGTCGATACACTAAACTCTTTGAATGAAGAGTGTTAAGAATTCGTGCCAACGTATTTAATAGTAACATTCGTGGACTTTGACTCATTAATTATGGAGTCATTTTGGGATTTCCGACTAGTAACCTTAGTTCGGTACCAAAACGTAACCTTTTCTATAATGATCATTAGCGTGGCTAGAGTCAGTCCTATGCCAATCAGGTAAAAAGCACTTTGCACATCAATCAACGTAATAGTCTTTGCTGACGTCACCAACTCGCCGTCACAGAAGTTTCTCTGGGGCCACCAACGGGATTTCCAGATGTGTAGTAATCCGCTCTCGTGAACGTGCAGTAATCTGATGTAAAACAAACATAAAGATACACGTCAAATATCAGATTAGTTTCAGTCGGTGTTTATAAAAAAAGTCAATGATTTTGTATCATATATGACCAAATACATTTCCAATTTCAAGCAATATTCCATGTAAAACTGCTTAGTAAGGTTATAATAACGCATTACTTTCTAAAACTATAAAAGTTTTATTTTAACCAAAGCAAAAGACACCGTACATGTGTGCTATGTGTAATCTATTCAATTTATAAGAATGTCAACTTTAAAAGAGGAGGCTGGCAAGTTTATGCAGAAAAAAACCTAAGGATCATTATGTTAGCAAGATGCGAAAGTAAATATATATATCAAGTTGACGAAAAGTAGTCTATGGTACCTATAGTTCTGCAGGATACGTGAAATGGAAAGTTAGGTTGTTTTTGGATTTTATTTTGTTAATGACGAAACATAACCATATTTAATGTTAAGTCGAAGGACTGGAAATTAAATGCTGTGTAAATTTAGCTTAATGGAAAGGAGCACAGTTATAACACGAATCTCGAAAGGTTCAAGGAAAATGTCCTAAAAAGTGTACAAGAAAGCTAACGTTGGGCCGCAGCAGTAACAGGGCATTCCGTCTATCATCTGCTAAGTGAACACTGGGGAAACCAAAATTAATCTGATTGCAACTCTTGGGACTCGAATCTTGCCTTTTTTTCCCCTACTCTTTCTCTACGTTAGTGTCACCCTAGACAACAGTCCCCATAACCGCTGCTGTTGAACAAATACGTAAAACCCAAGACAAATAAATAATACAAAACAAGTTTGCCTGCAGTTTGAAATATAACAACAACCTTAGTATCAATGATATTGCTACAATGTAATAAAAGTCCACTTCTAAGACGTGACTTGACGTCAGCATTTTATTTAAACGAACCACGTTTTTTACCACTAGTATTATGGTGGTTAAAAATGTAAGGAGGTTTGTTTCTTTGCTTTTTGGTTTTATATAATTGCAACAGTTAAGGTCATGTTAGGTCAGTCTCTAAGAATGATGTGTTCACTTCAGGGCAACAGTATATGCCATTTCACTGAAATATCTACACTAGGATCAAAATAAATCTGCTGCACCCATTAAATTTTTGGGATCTTATAATTCTTTCTACAACACTTTTGGCTTTAATGTTGAACGTTCGCCTAGGTGAGGAAGGCGATGGGTTCTGTCCCCTGGTCGGGACATACCAAAGTCATTTAAATGGTAATTGTCATTCCCTGCTTAACGTTCAGCATTTAGGGCATTGACAACAACTGGTTCATCCGTTGTTAGTATAATGTGACCGGGCAGGATGCTGCGCTAGGTGCCTTCGGCATCAGATCAGCACTTTCACAAGGAGGCAAATACACCAACAGATCTTGTCTCTAGCACACATACACACATGTAGGCATACACAACACACGTGGAGGCACGTCCTTAAATGACCTTGGATGTTACAAAATAAAACCAAACCAACTAAACTAAGATCGGTAGCATGACTCTCCACCTTGCACCGCCTTCAGATTCAAACTTGTATCATAAGCCATATTGAAACGGTATCTGCCTGAAACTATCATTTAGCCCATTCTGAAGCATGATCTTTGAAAGCACCTGCAATATGCTGACAACCTGAAGGTAATGTTGAATATTTTAAATTTAATTTGAATCTTAACGGCCTCTCGTGAAAGAAGAGGTCAATATTGCAAACTTAGGTAAATAAAACATGTTAAAATTTATTTGTTTTTAACCCTTATCACATGTAGCAAAACACTTGATGTACTGATATGATGTTTTAACAATAGGTTCAGTTATCTTTTACTTACTCGTTAGAAAACATGTTTGTGTAAGGTGAAAAATTTGGAAGGCCTAGAGCGTATTGCAAGGGCATAAATTCGTCGTCTGATATTAGAAGGGAACATTCTTCAGCCATCTTTATTTCCATTTGAGTTTTATCTCCAATGTATGCATATCCTCCTCCGAGCACCTTCTTGACGTGTTCACTGGACTGTGAACTCAATATACTGGTGTCAGAAGCATTGAATTCCACCATTCCCGCCCATACCTTCATCAAATCAGGCGCTCGGGTCTCCTGTAAACCATAAAGGAAGCAATAGGTGTTACGTAAAAATGCCCACAATTGAAACAATGAGTGTTTTTAATAATATTGCTACAAATTTCTTTGCCAAATCCGAAAACAACATTATTATATGACACTTTACTAGGCATCATGCAATCTTCTTTCAGTACTAGCAACGAAAGCAGGTATTATTAGCAGGTAACGATTTCTCTGCTTTATTTTTACCAAGTCAACTTCCTTGATGAATGTTTGTTTTGGCAACATTTTGAAAGTTTTTAAGGGAAGGCTAATTTCAGAAGTATTGTTCATATGTTGTTTTTGTTTTTGTTTTATTTACAACTTAAAAGGTATTTTAATTGGCATTTTGTATATGATCGGAATCAGTGTAAAGCATGAAAATAACAGCAGTTATATAAGGATTTTCTGAATTTCTTGACTCGGCGATCAGTATTGATTTTACATTGTAGACTCTGTGATCAATATATTTTACATATATGATTCGATAATCAGATGACTGTTTTTTACACAACAAAAAGATTATGAACATGGTAGAACATCAATGTCATCGAATAACAGTTAACACTTATTTTAAGCCTTTTAAAGCGTTTTATTAAAACCAGTTGGTAGCACTGATGATTTAAAAATATAAAGACATTATTTGATGTTCAACCTAATGTGAGTATGTGCAACAAGTAGAAACAGAACACAGGAAGGAAGTTGTCCTATCCCGATCGCGCCTAAGCCATGAATACCAACCGTATTCACCATTCAAACGGCACATTGAAGCTGAGTATTGAAATAGCAGAATCAGGATGTGGCTGTAGTTATGAGTGCGTTATTTTAAGGTGTACTTTGCATTAAGTTACAAATACTTCCCTCTGCGATGATATCTTTGTTTTTTTAAATTAAACACCCTTTGATGAGTATTTTGAATGAACCTTTTATCTTCTATTTGTTTTTACTTTATCGACCCTTGTTATCTGTTTTTCAATTGACGACGTTTGAAATCTGTTTTGTAAACAATCCGTGTGATTCGTCTGTCAGCCGTACAACCTGTGTGAATATGTAGTTAAATGTGCGTGACCGACTGTGTAAATGTACATGTATTAAGCACGGTGCAATATATTTCCGGTAACGAAAAATAAAATGTATTAGAAGCCCCAAAGTGATCGATATATTGACACTTTTGCGCCTTGTGATAAGTTCTTTTCAAGAGTATATTTCCGGAAACGAAAAATGAAATGTATTAGAAGCCCCAAAGTGATCGATATATTGACACTATTGCGCCTTGTGATAAGTTCTTTTCAACTTTGCAGCCCTCATAATCAGCGTATTTATATAACGACCTTCATGACAAGTGTATTTACGTTAAAGGCAGTGATCCAAGAGCTGCCACCTATGGTGCCCCAGCGGTAGTTTTCCTGCTGTAGCATGCCAGCCACGGTAGAAAACGGGGGCTTGTCCTTGTTGACAGTCAGGAATGCGATAAGGTTACCGCTATATGTAGCCATCATGATGATACAGAATAACCACCAGGAGCTAAGCAGGGTACGCCCAGTCTGTGACCGTGGGAGATGTTCTCCTCCTGCAAACACGATGATTGGGATATATACAGGTATGAGGACAACAGTTAGTTTAATAATAACAAGAGAATACCAAAAGGTTAATAAAGCAAAAATCAAAATTCAAATTGATTAAACTTACACCATTTGGCATGAATAAACGGAAGTTGTACATGAAGACCCGGAGCTATAACATTAGCAATAACTTGGTTTCAATTATTGAATATAGTTTGATGAAAGACCATGTAAAAAGGCATTTTTTTCTACATTTTAACACATGACCATAAGAAACGTTATTCCATTATTCTACCAGGACACCTTAAACACGTTCGAAAAATCAGAACAATTTTGTTCCAATGACGTGCTCATACCTTGTGTGAGCAGTGCACCATACATATACCAAAATGCATCCTGGTAGGTATGTAAGCCACTTTGTCCATCCCTTTCTTCTTCCCCAACATAAAACGGGCTGAATCGCTCAAAAAGGAAAAGCAGCAGAGACACCACCGGAAGTGAAATACATACACATAAAAGAAGTTCCTCACTGAACGGATCTATTAGAGTCCGCCATTTGGTAATATCTGGGTCGTTCTTTTTCATAAGAATGGTAGTATAATCTATATAAAATGAGTAGGTGAAGTCCATCACTTTTTCACGCTTGGCTTGTGTTGATAGGGGTGCAACCACCATGTCAATTTCCTGCAATTAACAAGGAATCAAGTACATTGTACATCAAGATAACGTTAGCCCCGGGGTCATGAGTTGTATACTTAATACCAGATGTCAAATACTGAAAAAAATATATGTTTGTGAATGTCATATTACAAACAACAGAGTAGTGATGTAAAATACTAATACATGTACCTTACAATGTCATCAAAGCATGGAAACATTACGCATCACAGTCTGGACAAATTGAAAGATTTTTTTTAAAAAGATGATCAAAAAAGTTAGACACAAGACGATGTCTCGTATGCTAGCACTATGAGACAATCTTAATACGGTCTTCGATTGTGCAAATTGTTTTTATTTTCCCTTACGTTTTCCTTTTACAACATAAGTAAATAATAATATTGATAAATATACGACATTGATATAGCGCCCTATCTAGCTAGAATAAGCCACTCTAAAGCGCTTTACAGTACAAACATTGTAGATATACAATTTATACAATCAGTACAATTAGCATTTACATTTTTCAATACAATTAGTAGGAATTATCAGGAGCTGCCTTATCAGGCGCTAATTACTAGGCCTATGCTACCTGGCTAATATCTTTCTATGTGTGTATGCCTGCGTGTGTGCTGGAAATGCATTGTGTTAATAGTTACAGTTTGGTTCTTCATCATATTGTTATAACATTTCATCACCGTTTAACATTTATCATCTGATTGTTATTGGACTGCACTCCGTGATAGTTATTTTTTATGTTTTGTAGGTTTACTGTATGTGTTTCCTTTCTAGACTGATTAATCGTTCGATTGTCCGCAGACAGCCATTTTTCAACTGGTAATTTGACTAGTTGCTTCCTTTAGTATAGACGACCGTAAAACCGTGCTTACTGCTTTGGCTAGTTGTCCCACCATGCCTGTCCATGTGCCGTTAGCATTAATCACTCCCCACTGTCCATCTGGTGGTCTGTCAATCTCAAATCTGAAATTAAGTACGACATTTGTAAATGATATCGAGCTTAATGAATAGCGCACCTACCATCACTAGTGTACTATGACACTGATACGAGTTCTTAACACGCCAATATATCTATATATAAATACATGAAAATGTAAACAACTTTCCTGTGAAATAGTGAGCTTTACATAGCATTTATCCTTTTATTTACACACTTTAAATACAGCATATGTAGGTGACATTTTTGTGATGTGGAGTTGTCCCTCTTCTTCCGTGTTACCAGCTACATTTTGATTTCGATTTAAATATACATAAATACATGTATATGAAAATGAAGATTTGCGTGACAACTTGACAAAATTCTTCGTGTTTATTGTTTTGGCAATGTAAAAAGCCAGTACTGCCATTTCGGCGCTCACAGCTAGCATTCATTATTTCTAGCACTGCACAACCACATACTCATTTACAGCTAAGTAGACTGGGACAAGCGGAGTAAAGTTTCTTGCTTAAAGCTACAACACAGTCTCAGGGCAGACCAATAAGTTGAAACAGCCTTTTAATTAGCCATCACAATTAAAATTCACATACAACTATGAAGGAATGAGGAAGAAGAGCCAAGAAATGTATCTACATTACTGTTGATATTTGCATAATTTTCAAAGAAAAGTACTTACGTGAAATTCAGGCTTGATGCCAAATGATCAAGTAGGTCAAAACACAGCCCATTGAAGGTGTTATTCGGAGAGGCAATGACGAACGGTGCCCACTAAAAATAAAACAAAATACAGAAACGGCACAGGAAAGTATATAGTATTTGTTGGTTTGTTGTGTTTGTTTGAACAGGCTTAACAGACTGTTGACGCAAGAAGGTCGTTCTGGGTCTAAAATGTCAAAAAGAAACTCAAAAAGAATTACACATATCTAAAGCATCTAAAATGTTTTATTTAGCAAAATGTTACATTGTAGTACCTGTATTGTACGAGAAGTGTAAGTGATATATTATATTAAGAAGTTCAATTTCGTGTTTGTACTTAACAATAGTTATCTCAGGTACTTTTTTGAACAGTTCTTTTATGTTTTGTACATTAAAATAGATATCACGAACCTGTTTCACTGGACTCCTGTCAAAAATAGCACCAACATACAAGTTTCAACAAACTGTATCGTATATAATGACTTTATATATAGTTGTAAAGGTTGAAGGTGATAGCTCGGGTTCAACATGAGGACACTAAATAAATGGCGTGATTATTTGATGCTGTGACCTCTTAATCTTTCTCAAATTAAGGTATTGTTTACAGCAATTTAGCCAATCAATTGATAGATGTTCCCTCATCAACTCATACAAAGGTTCGGGCAGCTCTCAGCAGCATTGGTTAACACAAGTAAACGTTGCCTTTATCAGTTGTTGGCGTCGTACAAATTTGTGTCCGTACGCGGGAAAAGGACACAACTCAACGTAACGAAAAAACATTAAATTAAGCTTTGTTAAAGCTATGAAAAGATAAATCATGGAGCAATATGTATCTTAGATAAATCAGATCAAGTTGCAATACCTGCGAGCGCCAATCTAAGTTTTATCTAAGGATAAAATCATTTTTGAAGGCGACATGTAATTTATTACAAAAAAGAAAAGGAACCATGTTACATTTTATTTGAATACGCCTTCTGTGTGATGATAGTCTACTTTCCAATCAAACATTTGTTGATCTGACCCTCTGTTAAAGACATCATTTATTTATCTAATTTAATCAATGGATATTAACGCCATTCAAACCAGTACGCATTATGCGAAACTACTCAATATTTAATCCCTCAAGTCATACACTTATCTATGGGAGAGTCTTTGTATTAACGTTGAATGTTTGCCAGGCCAGCTGAACTACGACACTGATTCAACAGCCCAAGTAAGCACCGTTAATGCTATTACAAGTCTGATTGATTTCCGCTCTGATTACAATTGGCTTTACATTATCCGTGTGGTTATACTATAAGGTTATTAATACACTCAAATCTAATAAATAGACGGTACTGACCTAGACACGTCCCATATACATGTACCAAAAACACTGGAGAAGCTAAACATGAATCAATAAGTTATAGAAAAGCAATGCACGATCTATACTAACTGTTAGTGTTATTATAATATTTGTTTTTTTAAAGTATTTGCCTGACCGTGCGCTCTTATTCTGAATAATGTGTTTGCATAATGGTGTCTAATCAATGTGAATGCACTTGCTTTGCGCACATCTTTCACTCTCTTTAATACGGGATATTGTGTCTACCTGAAAATCGAATGCGTTTACAAAACGGTGTCAGATCGACGGGGTCGTACTCACATTGCCATCTTTATCGGGATTTAATATATCAATAAAAATGCAAATAGGGTTGCATGTTTAATAGATTCGAAATTCAGTACCAGCGTGTGTGGGATAAAATGAAAACAAAATGAGTTTCTAGAAACGTAAAATCGAAACCCATTTGGAAAGTATTGGATTGCTAATGGAGGTCTTAAATAAACCACTTCGTCACTGTAATTATTACTCGACAACTGTGTCTGATTATTAATGATTTTTCAAATGCCAATTAATTCGCTCGATCCATGATTAGTTATGCACTATGTTGCAAAGCAAACAAAAGTATATAAAACATAATGTATTACAGCTGATGCTTCTGTTGTATTGTTGGAATAAAACCAGGATGGACTTTTTATGAATAGTAAAGAAAAAAGAGCATATTATGGTCAACTGCAGTGATATGGAACATGTTCGTGATACTTGTTTCATCGAACAACACATGAAAGGATTGTTAGATTCAGTTCACGTGAGAGCTACTGTCACGCATATACATGAAATAGGTATCCATAATAAATTATAGCGTTTACACAACTCGTACTAATGGTATATTCACATTGTACCAATTTAAACCGTATAGTTGCTTTTCAAAGGTTCCAAGACTTTTGAGTTTCGTTCTGACGCTTTAGTACCAAAACGACTCTCTTGTGTCAGGGGAATGTTAAACTTTTCTACATGGGAGTGATTATATCAATAATTCTTGATTTCAAGGTCGAATTGACTACGGTTACCGACATATGGTTATCAATATTAAGCAATTATATAATACAAATATTTCAATTTAACCTGCGATCAACACAGGACATGTCAAACAGCAAGTTACCAAATGACCTACAAGTTATTTGTATACTATCAGAATAAACCATAATTCCTACGTTATATGGACACGATGTTACAAAACAGGAAGTGATTCTGAAAATCGAGTAAATCTCAGCGCTAGACCCTTCCTTTTTCTTTCAATTTTGAAATGCCTTAGATATATAGAAAGGATATATGAACTTGAATAGTACATACTTTAGGTATAACTCGTATAATGCAAAATAACGCATGCTTGTGTTTTTAAAACCCCAGGTGATATTTCAACTAGCAGATAGTTATATCCTAATAATTTAAAAACGTATGTACAAAGCAACATTGAAAACTATCAAGACTTTAGACGGGATATACATTGGAGACTGATACATTCAAAGCCGACAAAATTTCACTATGCAATTATGTGCACTCCATATGAAATTCAAACCAAATCTACGACAGCCAGAAATATTTTTCAGTTAGAGACACTTTCTATGAGAGTATAAAGAGAGCTCAATTCAAATTGTAGCGCTCACACCTGCGATGATAAGAATGACTTACCTCTAGAGTGGACACTGCGAATTTGCGATGATTGAAGCCGAACCTTGTGTTTGGAAATATCTCTGCGTGGAAAGCAGTTCGTCCCATTGTGTCGACGTAGCCAACGTGACTCCATCCGCGTCCGCCGACCGTGAACATAAGAGTCTGTACAGGAGACCAGTGACACCTCTGTAGTTCCTGCAAAGAAGATATTGTAATATCGGTGAAACAAAAGGCCTGCTGTTTCCCACTTCATGTCGTTGAAGGCGACTAATGTCGGGCCCCTAAATTCATGCTTTTTCATTTGTTTTCTCTACTAAGTGCACATGGAAGAAACCAATATTGACACACATAGTTGGATATGGATAGAGCAGGTATATTCTTTTGACTCTGTGAGTGTCCCTTATTGAAGACAAGGAAGAAATCACGCTCAACTCTGCACCTTTGTCGCCCTTATGATCAAACAATGGCATACGGCAGGCTTATTCATTTCCCGAACCTGAACGGGATGTTAAAACAATGAATATGAGCTTCTAATTATACTTTCTTTACAACAATTCCATATTTTATTTTATATCGTACAGATGTTAGGTAAACAAACTTTGTTAATTTTTCTGACTACTTAACAATCTAAATAACATAAATTTACTTTGTTTGTACCCTAGTGAATTGACTTATTGATCGACATTCAGAATTCGAAACTCACCCATTGTCTAATATTGTTACAAAATACATGTACTAACACGTGATTTGGCTATAATGTAATTTTATAATTATTAATGTGAGCTCGTTTCAAATGAATTTTAATGCATTTGAATCAATCGATAAACAACAATTGTGACGTGCCGTTTTTCAGTAGTGTCATGGGCGATACATTCAATAAACTGGAAGTGAAACACGTGCAATTCGATGAATGTTGTCGCTAGATTGTATTTATGGGGAATTATTACTTGTCTTTCCAGAATAATTTGCCTACCTACATACTAATCAGGAAACGCTTAAAATATGAAAATGAATATAAAACATCGCATTTTTTATGAACATGGCACACATACCGTGTAATGCAAATTGAGGACCATAATGGTTTGCTCAGCATGTCATGAGACAGATTTTTTAAAATATTTATATCAATTATTAAACTCCCACACAATGGATCTAATCATCAGCCTTCACAATTTCATCAAATGTGGCAATGTATGGCTTTGTGTTGCCATATCTCGGCTATTTAAAGAATACTCATCAGACTGTTTTATAAACAAACTATTAATTTTTCATAACACAAAAGTATTTAAGAAATAAAACTCAATTTTAACTGCGTGTAATTTTGTATATCTTTTTAATATGCATTGTAAGGCATTGTATAGTACACGATCATTTGTAATTACTACCTATCGCTCCTCTATCTACATACGGTGTCGTCTCACGTAGCAAACATTTGGTATTTTGCTATATACAGGTAAGGTGTTGGGTGTATGCTAGTTGAGATTGGGTGTCAGTTAGATAACAATAGGATTTAATTACAGGTAAAGTATAGTCTGTACTATAAAGTGTCTTACCATATGAATATGAACGTATACAAAGGATTGATTTTTTGTGTTAAATTTCATTTATTTATTAAAAAAAATCCACTTCATCTATTATAGTCTTCATCATAATAATAGGGAATTTCAGATTAAATGTCTTAACTTAACATATTATTAC
>JAUMHH010223311.1:0-12061 GCA_032359455.1 Chlamys rubida
TGTTACTACATAGCTCCAGATAAGGACGAGAGACTTGTGTGTTACTACATAGCTCCAGATAAGGACGAGAGACTTGTGTGTTACTACATAGCTCCAGATAAGGACGAGAGACTTGTTTGTTACTAGCTACAAAGCTCCAAATTTGGAAAATGACTTATACATTGTATGATATGATTTATCATTATTTCCTGAAATTGTTTTTCACAGAAGAAGTTCATTCGCTTGTTATTATTTAAGGATTGTGAAACTGGGTCAAATTTGTTTTAGTATTTTGATGATTTGAAGTTTTTTTCTAATATTTTGGATAGAACTCCTTCTTATGCGCTGATGTAGGATTTTCATTTATTTGGGGTGCAACAGGCATGGATCCACAGTGTAACCAAATTAAGGAGAGGTCAAAGGGGTTGCAGCCCCTTGTCATAGTGCAGGGATAAAGCCCCAATGGGCGATATGGGCCGAGTAATTATAAACAAAAATAGACTTGTGAAATTATAATACATTTCCTTTGTGTTATATAAAAATGTTCGGTCCAACTTATGAAGTTCAAAAAACTATTCGAAAACATGAATTTTCCATCAAATGGTCACTGGGATCCACCTATGCCCCTGCAATAATATATATACAATGTATGATGATTGCTATCTGGAGCTGTGAATGTTTTGTAAGTGTATCTCTTGCTTTGAACATGTGATGACCAGCCAGTGACCTTGGTAATGTAAAGCTTCTCATTTCATCTTGCACTGGTTTTACCTTTTCTGTGGATTTGAAGTATTATATCAGTCATGCCAAGAAGAGCCACATTGTATACATGTAGCTCACACATTGGCAGCTAACTGTTTCTTTATGATGTGCACCCTGAGTTGGCCTCTATTGTCGATTGTCTTAGTCTCTATACATTAACTACTTCAATGAACATTGCAGTGTAATTAAAAACACTTTTTGTTTTGTCTAGTTTTCCTAATATTTGTACATGTACGTACATTGAGGTATATTTTAAGCAATTTCAGATAAAAAATTATAATCTTATAAAATCCAGACTTTTTACTAAATGTAAATTAAACATGTACCTGCTATTCAAACTTTGTCAGATTCAACATCAGCCTAAGTCTATTAATTTTTTTTTTTTTTTTTATTTTTCATTGACAAATCTGTGAAGTACATAAAGACTGTTAATTATAATATAAGTGTATAGATATGCAGAGAAAATGCATTTTTTCCTGTTGGTATCATGCGTATAAATAATATCTATACATGTAATTGTATTAACTACTGTATGTATGTACATGTACAGGTACTTAGTGCCTTTGGAGCTTGATCAATAGTTAGTACGTTTGAAGCTTGATCAGTGCTAGTGGTTCTTGTATATCCACCAGTAGTACATGTCATATATATACTTCTTTGTTGAACAGGAACAAACTTTACGTACTGCATACCATATAATCTCTATAAGATTGAATTGTTCTTTTTTGGCTTCATTATTTTTGAAAAATAAATCTAATTACAGTTATTAGGAGAAAAAAAGTATGCAATAAAGTTGTTTTTTTGTACAATTATAAAAATGCATTGAATATCAATTCCTCTTTTTGCTTATAAACACAACTATCATGTACCAAAATAAAAGAAGATTTCTGCATGCTTGAAATCAGCTGTTTTGAACTGACCCTAAATGGTGGCACATGTACACGTTGCTGTGGTAGCTATAGTAATAGTGGTGTTTTAACTTCTGTCAATATGTGACTGTCACAGTGTTGGTTGCACATCCTCAAATGCACAAATATGCTTTCACAACATTCTTATTATTCAAATATGGATGTGGGCTGAATCATAAATATTATCTGTAACTCTCTGACCTGAATATTTATGAAGATTTAAAAAGAAACAATTATGAAATCATTGTTGAAATTTTGATAAACTGTCAATAAATCTTGAAATTCCTTGTAAATCTATTCTAGCCTACTGCTTTGAGTCAGTGTAATGGTGGCAATTGTGAGGTTGAACAGTTAACAGCAAGTCAAAAAGAAAGTATGAATAGATTTACAACAACATTGTGTTGGACATTATAGGGAAATGATAATTAAGGATCCCTATACCGCTGCCAAAAACTCTAATTTCTGACTTGACTCTATATAGCTGTGATTATAAATCTTTTCTAAAGAGTAAAATATACCTTGCAGGACTTCATGTAAAAATGATGAAGATGAAATAAACAAACATAATCAACAATAACACGTGTTCTGAGCATAAAATAATCAGCAGGGCTAGACCAGAATTTATAACCTTGGACCTCAGTTTGTTATACATATACTATGGCTCTCACCAACTGGGCTACTTAGTCAACGCAAGTATCCTGTCGAACTGTGGTGCTACAGTTACCAGGAGTACATGTACAGTCTGTATATCCAAAAAATTAAGGGGAGGTTACTGTATACGAAAAAACACAGTGCAGTGGGACAAGGATCCTTATCATTTCTATGATATTGTTGCTTTTAAAATGTAACAATCTGTTACTAAAACAAACAATGTTGATGTTAATTTTGACTTTAACAGAAAATAATGTTAGTGTTGATTACCAATACTGTTAACCACTTCGCAAAAAAAATAAAAAAAATAGTGAGTTGCAGCATTTGAGACTACGTTAGCAAAAGACGATACTAGTACTGTTAGTCACAGCTCAGACGTACTGTTAGTCACAGCTCAGATGTACTGTTAGTCACAGCTCAGGCGTACTGTTAGTCACAGCTCAGACGTACTGTTAGTCACAGCTCAGACGTACTGTTAGTCACAGCTCAGACGTACTGTAAGTCACAGCTCAGACGTACTGTTAGTCACACCTCAGACGTACTGTAAGTCACACCTCAGACGTACTGTTAGTCACAGCTCAGACGGCTGCTATCACTCTCACATCTCAGGATCACAGAGCTATTCTTACTCCAGACCATGACCATCTTTACACGTCTTTTGAAATGACATGTATCGTTTATAAAAGTTATGAAACATAAATTTAAAAAACAAATTGTTAATTGTGTGAATAGCAGATTAATTTTGAGCTATATACACAAATGTATGTTTGTATTTGGGACCCAATTGAGAATACATCGATCATGTATTTGTAAATGTGTGTATATGTTACACCTGTATTGATTGACATTGTTAAAATGGTCTGAAGTGTATCTCTTTATTTGTCATTTTGTCGACAATGATTTGAGAGATGAGACATCGTTAGACTCCTTTGTTAATCTGCTCTTGTCTCTGGAGTAGAGTTAATTTCTGTTTACAGTGATCGTGGAAACGGAATAATGTCTACAGTTTATATGTCCTGTCATGGCTTTTTGAATTAAACATCATGGATTAAGCTATATATATCTACCGTTCTGTAAAGTGGAAGAGTTGTAGTATGAAACTGATTGAGAATAACTAGTATTTACATGTATCATTATTTTGAGTTAGTTCTAGACCCCAATGAACCGTTAGAGACTAAACTACCCTATTGTGAGTATCTGCTATCCTCTGGAAATGGTTCATTCAACTTACTGTTTTAAATTTTGGTTTTAGTTTTGTTATTTTTCTTACTTTTTACTTTTAATTCTAATATGAATTACTCTTAGATCAGTTAGTAGGGTTTTTGTATGAGGCATCTCTAGGTGACATCTTGGTACAATATATGTGACACATATATATTATATAGTTAACTGTTGTCCTGCCTCTAAATTTAATAGGCCACACAGGCTGCAAAAACATGTACAGTAGACTAGGATAGTGGGTCTAATGCTTTTAGTTCATTTTAAATCCTACACCTACATGTATATATATATACTGCAGATTAATTTCATCCTGTGATACATTTTAATTTAGAAATAAACACTGGTAAAAGGTCTGTGTAGGGCAATACGACTGGTCAAATGTGTCACTGTTTCAATATAAGCATGCATCTTTTAATGGATAAATGATCTAAAATTGAGAATTTCAAAAAAAGAAGAATTCCGGAAAAGCATATAATTTTAAATAGCATTATTAAACGTTACGAATTTACGATTGTATGTAAATCGTAGGTTGTCATTCCTGTATCAGTACATTGTGTTGGAACCCAACTTTTAAAATGTTTCTGGTACCACTCTAGTAGAGACAGTACATTATACAAATGAATATTTAAGTCCAGTGGCTATGCATGCATACACTCTATAGAACCTAAAGCAGGAAATCTAGATACAAATTGGATACATCCAACATGGCTGTACCCCAAATTTGTTTGATGGTAAAATTTCTAAATTAAAACTATCGTAATCAAGATTTTCCTTTTTTGGCAGTTGATAACAAAGTCCTATTTTAGTCATTGTAATGTACCGTAATCAGTAATGTAGACTGGAGTTTGAAGAAATTGATGATAATATATTTATATTTTTGTTATTGGTTTTGAAATAAGAATGTACATGTCATATATATTCAAAACTGTGATAACTAAAAAAAGGGTGCTTTTAAATTTTATATCAACATCTGTAAGTTTGCTAAATATCCATGTTGATGTGACAATTAACCTCTACAAACTTGACTCTACTTTGTTGATCACATACAGTATGTAATATGTAATTAACTGCCAAAACAGCAAAATAGTAAATGTTCTAGGGTATGGTCACATTGGGTCAATCCCAAACATTGGTCTTCCAACAGATATTCCATACATGGGTAAATGAACAATGAGATCTGACCTATAGACATCCTGGTATATTTGTTAATGTTGTATGTTATATTTTGTTCCTGTTTTACTAAACATTCTGTTGTTTGTTTGTGTACATATATAATTATATAACATGACTAAATGTGACATTTATAAGTTGATTTTCTCTGCACTATCACACCATGTTAATGAGCAGTGGCAGTATTTATTAGGCAGGTTTTGGCCAGATATTGAATTGTATTTTATAATGTACTGAATATTATATTTAGCACTCCAATTGTTAAGCTTTATTTCTTCAAAAAAGCTGTGCTTGTCAAATGGTCATTTATGCAAATAAAAAAGTATGTGTCATGACAAACAATAATACCAGGTTTAAATACAAATTGGGTAAATAATTACCACAATCTAGAATATGTAATATAGAAGGTTTAAAGCATCTGCTGACCCCAAATTTTGAGTGCAATCATAATACAAGCCATATGCCATTAATTTGGCTGTAAACGTAACAATTTCCAGCCTTACTATTTCCCAGTGTCTATACGAACAATATCCTCTAATGCTTCAATTCAAGGCTCATGCCACACAGAAAAAAACATGATGGGCTCTGATCATGATCCCATCATGTATAAAATGTGGTGTAGAAACAAATTACATCATCAGTTCTTAAATCATAGACCATGTTGTACTGGCGTGATCATATCTTTTAATCCTGGACAATAATTTAACTGACGTAAGAGTTCCTAAAACATTTTTCTGACTTGGTTAACCACATGCATTAGTAGGAAATTATAAACCACATTTTCACTACTGATATAAAATGTCTATTTGTTTCTGTAATGAATTATGAATAATACAGTGTAATTATAAGTAAATTTTGTTTTAAAGTGTAGTTCAAATTTTCTGGGTGAAAAGATTTTTATTAAAATGTTATAACATATATAGACTGTATACAGTTTCTTGCCCTTTTTCAGGTAATTCTTATGTTTAAACTAGTACAGTATTTGTGTTATCAAGTTTCACATGGGAAATGCTTGATAGAAAAAATCATGACTTCAAGCAAAGCACCACCTCATGTTAATTTGTTTAAAGATTTAAAAATTCACATGAAATAGAAGTTTCATTTATTGATGTTTCAGGTCCAAAGAGCAGACTCCAGAACCGTTTAGGTTTTCATCTGTCTCATAAGTTCAACGAAGAGAAGCGTCTTATGTCCTACCACCAGAACCTGCAGGACATTGTAGAGGATCAGCTGTCTCTGGCCTCCATACACTACCTCCGCAGTCATTACCAGGAGGCCATTGACATCTACAAGAGGATCCTTCTAGACAACAGGTCAGGCACACAGCACTGGGCATACAAATATATAGTACAGGGCATACAGCACAGGGCATACATGTACAACACAGGGCATACATGTACAACACAGGGCATACATGTACAACACGTACAGGGCATACATGTACAGCACAGGGCATACATGTACAACACAGGGCATAAAGAGCATACAGAACATATCACAGAATATAATATGTAGGGTGCACACAACACATGATATATATATATAAGGGCATGCATCCCTTGGCATGTAGAGGTGCGTCACAGAACATAGGGCATACATGTACAGCACATGCATCAAAGTTCAAAGGGCATAAAGCACAACTATAAGACATACAACTTTCATTTATTATATTGATATGCAATGTTACTAAGGAATTCAAAAATCTAAAACCAATGTTCTTATTTGAAAACTTGTTTTCATTACAGAGATTACCTGGCCCTGAATGTGTATGTGGCCCTGTGTTACTACAAACTGGACTACTATGATGTCTCACAGGTAAGAATCTTCTTTGATAAGATCATTTGGTTTTTCTCCCTACATAATTGAGATCAATATTCAATCTTTTTTTCCAAAGAAATTCAATGAGAGTATTTTTTTCCAATATCCAACCCATATCAACCTGAGCTGCCCATGTACAGAGAAGGATATGAAAATGGTCATATAACCTCTTTTGTAATATACATATATGTAAATATTTTAGGAAAGCATCAAAATTATTAACAATATCACATACAAGTGCACAGTAAGTTTATGCATGTATTTCATTTTTAATACTAAGTACTTATACTTGAATTGTGTGAAATAAATACAAAATCAGCATAAGACTTATGCTATCACTTGTTGGACTGGAAGTAAAAGGGATATAGTGCATGTAGGGCAGATAGAATAATACTCTGATGCTGATATTATGTCTCAAAATGCAAATGATTGTCAGTAATTTGTGATTTGATTATTTTCCATAAAAGGTGTTTGATATTTGCTTATTTTGATATGTGAACTAATGCTGTGCTATGATTGGTTTACAGGAGGTGCTGGCCGTGTACCTACAACAGTACCCTGACAGTGCTATAGCCCTAAATCTAAAGGCCTGTAATCACTTCAGGCTCTACAATGGAAAGGCCGCAGAGGTATGTATCTGTGTTATTTAGAACTTGGAGTGATAGATATCATAACTTCCACCAGCCACTGTTTGTTTGTCAGAGACAATATACATGTGTGTGATCTGTACAGAACATCCACGGCACCTCTTATGTCATGTTTCAGCAGACTAAAATCACATCAAACCTAAACAATATCTTTTTACTCAGAATCCAATTAAGAAAAAGAACTGATATATGACAAATATGTATTTATTACCATGGCAACATTATCCTTTTTCTATATTTTTACTGTTAAACCTGTCCATATTTTGCCATGGGACTAAATCTAAATTCTGTATACTGGTTTTTGGTCTAACGTTCCCTCTGTTTTGTCCCTCTAGATCTAGCCACTGTAGCTTTGCTGTAGATCATTTGACCATTTGTCACATAGTTACAATCCATTGTTTATCTGTTGTAACTTGAGAATATTTTGTATAAATTAATTGATTTTCATTTCATATTTCAAGGCCGAGTTAAAGAGTCTGCAAGAAATGTCAACGCCATCATTTGTGTTCGCGAGAGATCTCATCAAACATAACATGGTGAGTAATGGTGACTAGTGTCAAGGTAACACAAGAATAGCTGGTCTTTGATTCTCATTACCATCAGACTGTGCCACAGCGCAAAAAGATGGCTGTAACGATAGAATCATTTTCTATTTTTGACTTTAAAAATGAGTTTCTGATTAATGATTTCTCATACTTAAATAGCCATAAGCTACTGAGCCGATTTAGTTCTTAGAAAAAAGCGCTCTTCTCTGTTACCTAGAGGTTAAGGTCACCTTGTTTCAAAAAAGAAGATTTCTAATGGGCAATCTTTTTCAAACTGATAAAGGATGCATTAGAATCATATTTCACATAGATGTATTTAGTAAAAAGCACAATCCAAACAATCAAATAGTTAGAATGAAACTAGTCAAGTGCGTAGAATCAATATTTCTGATTTGAGATTACTTCAATGAGATTGTACTGGGGAGCATTTTTACCAGGAGACAAATTGTCGCTGTCCACATTGTTCAGTAGAGAAGGGTTTGTACAAGGCATGGTTCCTTAATATTGATGTATGGGATATGTGAGTCCCAGAAAGATGAAATCATTCTACTCAGTGTTTGCTGGTGATACAAACTTGATGTATAGCCCTGACTGCAGACACTAGTGTATACATGTATACAGAGACATTGGTTTTGTTGTAATCTAGTTTATTTACTATATCGGTATGTAATTCTAGTAGCTAGTAATTTGGTATAGGAGATGCACTTTTTTTATTGTTATGATTAGATATTTTTGAAATTATTTTTGTTATTGATGTACTTCTGGGTCGTCTTTATTCTAATCAATTACACAAATATATCTTATCACTTTACTGTCATGATGAAGTTTTTGGGAAATATTTGGTATATAATGTTTCGATTGATATTTGATTTCGTTCAACTCTTGGCTAGCAGAAAGACCAAAATATAGAAAAGTTATTATGTTCTGAAGCTAATTTTTTTCTGCCAAGAGCAGACCTATCCCAAGTCAGAAGTTTTGAGTGTTGAACTGTTCTTTTTAAAATAAACATGTAAATTCTTTCTGAAGGTTGTATTCCGTGGAGGAGAAGGGTCATTACAAGTACTGCCCCCTCTCATAGATGTCATTCCAGAGGCTCGACTCAACCTGGTTATCTATCATCTCAAACAAGGTAACCACTAGTCTTTGTCTGTCAGCTCAGAAAAGGTAACCACTAGTGTCTGAACCTTTAAATAAGGTAACCACTAGTGTATGAACCCTCAAATAAGGTAACCGTTAATGTATGAATTCTTAAATAAGGTAACCACTAGTGTCTGAACCTTCAAATGAGGTAACCGTTAATGTATGAATCCTTAAATAAGGTAACCACTAGTGTCTGAACCTTTAAATAAGGTAACCGTCAATGTATGAATCCTTAAATAAGGTAACCATTAGTGTCTGAACCTTTAAATAAGGTAACCATTAATGTATGAATCCTTAAATAAGGTAACCACTAGTGTCTGAACCTTTAAATAAGGTAACCATTAATATATGAATCCTTAAATAAGGTAACCACTAGTGTCTGAACCTTCAAATAAGGTAACGTTGATGTATGAATCCTTAAATAAGGTAACCACTCGTGTCTGGACCTTCAAATAAGGTAACCGTTAATGTATGAATCCTTAAATAATGTAACCACTAGTGTCTGAACCTTCAAATAAGGTAACTGTTAATGTATGAATCCTTAAATAAGGTAACCACTAGTGTCTGAACCTTCAAATAAGGTAACCACTAGTGTTGAACCCTCAAATAAGGTAACGTTAATGTATGAATCCTTAAATAAGCTAACCACTAGTGTCTGAACCTTCAAATAAGGTAACCACTAATGTCTTAACCCTCAAATAAGGTAACTACTAATGTATGAACCCTCAAATAAGGTAACCACTTGTGTTTAACTCTCAAATAAGGTAACCACTAATGTATGAACCCTGAAGTAAGGTAACCACTAATGTATGAACCCTGAAGTAAGGTAACCGTTAGTGTGAACCCTCAAATAAGTTACCACTAGTGTTGAGCCATCAAGTGAGGTAACCACCACTAGTGTGGAGCCATCAAGTAAGGTAACCACTAGTGTTTAACTCTCAAAAAAGTTAACCACTAGTGTTGAACTCTCAAAGAAGGTAACCACTAATGTATGAACCCTCAAGTAAGGTAACCACTAATGTATGAACCCTCAAGTAAGGTAACCGTTAGTGTGAACCCTCAAATAAGGTAACCACTAGTGTTGAGCCATCAAGTAAGGTAACTACTAGAGTTGAACCCTCAAATAAGGCAACCACTAATGTCTTGACCCTCAAATAAGGTAACTACTAGTGTCTGAATGCTCAGATAAGGAAACAACTAGTGTCTGATAAGGTAACCACTAGTGTCTGAATGCTCAGATAAGGTAACCACTAGTGTCTGAATGCTCAGATAAGGTAACCACTAGTGTCTAAATGCTCAAATAAGGTAACCACTAGTGTCTGAACCTTTAAATAAGGTAACCACTAGTGTCTGAACCTTTACTTCTGGTGTAAATATATACCGTGTATGTTTTCTATAAAGACTTAACCTGCACGTAATGTGTTATGTTATGTGAAATATTTCAAATGCAGAGCAAGTAAGCAGATTACGATTAGCAACATTGGGTTCAATTCAAGATCAAAGTGTCTATTTCAATCTACATAGATTTTTTCCCTTAATGGTAATCTGCATAGACTGTCTTGTATGTAGATTTTCGAGAATGAAGAATTTAGTCTAGATTTGATGGCGACACACTGTGGATGAAATGTGAATATTCAAATTTCTGAATTGATGGGAAACTTCAAGAAAATCTGGAAGACCTTTATCCACAAAAAGTTAGTCTAGCTCTGTGTATATAACAGTCTTGCTTTGTACATAAAAGAAAACAAAAAACTATTAAACAAATTGTCATTGATCCAGTGCTGCTATATTAAAGTCTTTAATTATAAGTCCTTTAGGATGATCAAGATCATCTCACATAGATTCTCTATGTAAACTCTGCAATCCTGACTTCAACCGTTGTCTTTAGACTTTAAGTTTAACCAGCTTACACTTTAATTCCAGATGATATTGCTGAGGCTTACAATCTGATTAAGGAGCTTGAACCGACAACCCCACAGGAGTACATACTTAAGGGCGTGGTTAATGCTGCCCTGGGACAGGAGCAGGGATCGGTCAGTATCACCATCATTAATGACCACTTCTGTGTTCATATGTTAATTGCCTGATTGGAATCTTGTCGTGAACAAATTTTTCTTGTTTGATTTTTTTGTGGGTTAATTGGAAGATATGACCTTGTAATATTGCTATTAGCATTAGATCCCAGTAAATATCAATGATATATGCTATTTCAATGTTTCTTCTACAGCCATTAGCATATGATGAGGGAATTTCAAACCCAATGGTAAAAGTTTTATTGTTTGTTACAGTTAGATCATTACATTGTTAAATTTTTGTTCCTTCCAGATATTTTGTTATAAAAATTCCAAAATTTCATGTGAAGATGCTCCAGATAAATGTTGTCTCTGAAACATTAATTACTACAACCAAACATCCTCATTAATCCAGACACCATCAGTCCATTGTTACGGTGTGGTGTTAATCAGTATTACCATCTTCAATTCCATAGCAACTGTCCTTGATCTTAACTCACAATTACACAAGCTCATATCACACACTGTATTATATGCAAATTTACTACATTGGCACTGTGTGGTATATAGTTATTATCCTACCTTCAGTTTAAATCATACCATTAAGAAAACAAATCTTAGCAGCGCCAGAGTAATGTTACAGAATACATGTTTTATAACTGACTAGTAAGACAAAATACGTATTGATAATGATAGATTATCACTATAAAGAATTCAAATCTTCATTAGCCTACATTTTGCATTGAACTAGGAAGTACATAGTTACTTATGACCCAGCAAAATTAATGGCACATATTGTACAACATTGATTTTGATGGATCCGATCAATTTAATTTCTATGGATTGCTGTCAAAGTGTTAACACAATTTTTTATTTTGAACCAGAAGGAGCACCTGAAGATAGCCCAGCAGTATTTCCAGTTAGTGGGGGGGTCCGCCAGTGAATGTGGTAAGTATCTAGTATTTCCAGTTAGTAGGGGGATCAGCCAGTGAATGTGGTACGTATCTAGTAGTTCCAGTTAGTGGGGGGATCTGCCAGTGAATGTGGTATGTATCTAGTAGTTCCAGTTAGTGGGGGGATCTGCCAGTGAATGTGGTACGTATCTAGTAGTTCCAGTTAGTGGGGGGATCAGCCAGTGAATGTGGTACGTATCTAGTAGTTCCAGTTAGTGGGGGGATCAGCCAGTGAATGTGGTACGTATCTAGTAG
>JAUMHH010223322.1:0-12061 GCA_032359455.1 Chlamys rubida
TCTGTAACACTCGTTTAGTACGACCGTAGTTGAACAATGAGTTATTTTATGACTTTTTATGACAAAAGTTTTGCTGTCACTATGCACTTTTCGCCCAGTCAAACTTTCGCACTACGGTGGTAAAACCCGCATTCGCTTGATGTTAATTTCGCCTTTCACTTTTGATTGTTATATTTCTTATGTTGTTAACTAAGGTTCGCTCTAATAATAAATTGGCCATCATTATGGCGGGCGAAAAAACTAAAAGTTACACTCGTGCAAAAATTTCGCCGGTATACAGCAAAAATCTTAAACGAGAGTGAGAAACATTAAGTCTATGATTTCGTTTCATGGAAGATTGACATCTACTTCTTTTGATTCGATTTGTTTCAACTAGGTACTTTAAAATATGAGGAAAACGATGACAAGTTATAATAGAGTTTCCCCAACGAGTGGTGGCTGGTTATCAATTTTATCGAACTTTCGTTAGTTAATTTTCAAACTAAAAGACACTCGGTAAATCACGTATCTTTATACAGATTGAAAATTTACTAACGAGAGTTAGATAAACATGATAATAAACTGTCACGGGTTTGGGGACCTTTTTCTCCCACAACGTTCAGATTTTTATATCAAGAACAAAAATATGTTTCTCTTGGGAATACATTATTCGTGTTTCCCATCTGGAAAACAATTCACTTGAAGTATGACCTCACAATGGAAGACGACGTCGTAAGACTTTGTTGCTTGACGTCACAATTAGAAGGTTGTCAAATAAAATCACGTCCAGGGTGTTATTTATTTACTTGTGGGTAACCAAAAATGTTTACCAACTCCTAGTACGTTTATCCAATGAGATGGGAGTGGGGAAACCTATAGTGGTTGTGGGAGAAAGAATGTTCTATGACGAAATTTGTTTATACTTTGCCAGTGGGATAGGGGTTGAATGCTTGGGATACTTTTGTTAATGTCTAACCTTGTTTTATGATATCCTATCAAACTTAAGTTTTATTTTTTTTATATTTCTGTTGATGGAAACTTATCTGTTAGCAGTCGACATCTATAACAGATATCAGGATGTTCGGAGTAAGCTCCTGAACATCGAATCAACTGCGTCATGTAAACACAGAAGTTTGATGAATTCAGGATGTTACTATCAAGAAAAGTAAAGTCAAGGATCAAAAATCGAAATCGTTTCGCTTATTATACAGCTTAACAGTATGCCGTTCTTGGTGTGTTGACTATGCTATAGTAAAGATCAAGGAAAGCGTATGACGTTGATGAGTCTGTGCTGTTGATATCTATTTCAGGAGGGATAAACGATCGACGTGGTCAATAAATATTTTATTATTTTATGAAAGTACATCGTTGATTTTTAAAATAATATCATACCTACAGGTCACGGATCGAGAAAAGAATACACCCTCTGTTACCCATTGCATGTATTGTAAGAGACGACTAGTGTGATAATCCCCTGCAGAATTGGGGATTTGCTTTTGTTGCCTTCTACTTTGGGACGCGCGATAAAAAAAAACCCTGCTGCAACCATTGCAATATTTTGGATCTTTTTATTTCTTTCTATCTCTTTCTACCTTTTATTTACTTACGTCTTGTTTGGCAACACCTCAGTTTTGGCTTTAATGTTGAACATTCGCCCAGGTGAGGAAGGCAATGAGTTCTGTCCCCAGGCCGGGACGTACCAAACTCAAAAAATGGTAGTTGTTATTTCCCTGCTTAACGTTCAGCTTCTAGGGGAATGACTACAACTGGTTCATCCGTTGTCAGTGTAATGTGACCGGGCAGAATGCTATGCTGGTTGCCTTCAGCCTGGTATTTCAGTGAGATAGCACTATAAAGTCGGCATCCGATTCGCGCTACCACAAGGAGGCATATGCACCAACATACCCTGTCTCCGGCACACATAAACGCATGCACGCATATACAACACACATTGAAGCACGGCCTTAAATAAACTTAGCTGTTGATAGGACGTTAAACATAAAATAATTTGATAGAAATTACAGTTTTTCAATAGATCAAGCCTCATGTAAATGTGAATAATATTTACTCAAATATTTAATCTTATGTGTGTCTTTACGTTCATCTTTCAAGATATATGGGAGTAGATGTCTAGCAGGACGAAACAGTCGTTTTGTACACTATGACACATTACATCTCTAGCACACACGTAGGCATACACTCATATGGAGATATTAGCCAGGTGGCATAGGACTAGTAGTTAGCGCCTGATAAGGCAGCTCCTGCGAATTTCTCAAATTTATTTTGATTAATGTATATGCTAATTGTATTAATTGTATATCTATGTACTATAAAGCGCTTTAGAGTGGCTTATTCTAGCTAGATAAGGCGCTATATCAAATGTTGTATATTATTATTATTATTATAATTTATGTTTCCATATTTTACAGGTGATATCGCATGTGTGTCTTACGTTCATGTTTCAAGATACAAGGTGGCTGACTCTGCTGGTGAATTTCTTACATCTGTAGTCTCCGAGACTTACCGTAACCTTAACGGCCACAATGATCTCGTTTGAGTTCTGGCCCGGTTTATAATAATCAAACATTACTCATTATTGAATTGAAAATGACCAGTGATCCTACAATTCAAATTCATATAATCAAGATGTTTTACGCCACCCCCTTTCCTAGATTATATTCTGATTTCCATATTCAAGCTGCTTGATGCAGCGTTATTCATTCTTAGTATACTGTATTTACCAAATGTTATAGGTGTAGTCACATGTGTGTGTGTAACGCTCAAAATTTAAGAAAATCTACATTAAAAACAACGCAATTACATTTTCAATATCCATACAAAACGCATACTCACATTCAAATTAAGACTTTTTTGTTATCTTAATGTAAGCATCATTTCCTAGTGAATGCAGGTTTGAATTTTCTGCAACGATTGTTTTTCTGTGTGTATTTAAGTTGACGTTGATGTGATAATTTTAGTTATTGTTACAGGAGTTCAGTTCGTGACGATTCCTAACCTCCATCTCATTCTCATCTATCAGAGTTTCCTTCCATGCAATAAAGCTCTCGCCCTTTACCCTCTGCACAAAGGCGCTGAAAAAGGTATACTGAATATTGCATCGTAAAGGTAATAAACCAAAGATTCCTATCGGCATTTGCAGTACTGATGTTTGTTCGTTTGCGCCAATCTAGGCTATTACGCACATAGACATGAATTCACAATTTACGACAGAATCCGCATTAAAATGATTGATAATGTAAAAAAAAAAACTCTTTACGAAGGCAGTTTCAACGATTACTATAATCACTAAATTAAACGTTGCAACAGAAACGAATATTGTATAAAGCAAGCTTATTGCAGTAAACATCAGCAACACGTTGAATCATATATATCTCTAGTATTCCTTGCGTTGCAGTCTAAAAGCTAAATGGAATATAACAATGTTATATTAAGCGTTATTTTACCAAGCGTTGCAACAAGTTCTACTTTCCGTTTTTGTGTTTTGCTTTTGCTACTTAAATGTGTACAGTGTATTCTATTGATGCCATTATATGTGGGACACTTTTTATGTTATTGGTTCTTTAACATACTAACACGATCATGTGTGAAATTTCATTGCAGCTCTCAGAGATAAATAGCAGGTGGCCGTCACTTAACACATGATAAGCGAGTATCGAACCATTATTAAATACATATTTACATTATTGATACTATGACACAGGAGTGCTTCTCCGGAAGGCCGTTAAGTAGTGTGATATTGATTGAAATATAAAATTGGAATTATTTCTGCCTTTCATTTGTTAGTTTAGTGATAGATAATATGATGACCGCGGTTGTTTCAAAGCAATTAAATCGAAACAATCTGGTATTTTGGACATTAACATTTTGTAATGTTTTTACTTAACCCATACATGGTTCCATTGTTTATCATGTTTCCGGGGTCATTCTAACAAATTTAAGAACACAATGTTTGTTTATACACTTAATCCTTTTTCACGTGGAAAATAAATCTAGAAAACATTCTAAGTGCTCGAAAAATGTCGGTGATATCAAAGTATTGGACCTAGCTCAGTCTTTAGCTTCTTCATTTAGTTCTATTAGTTGTCAAGGGTTACCTCATTGGATAATGAAACTGTACATAGAGACAGTAGACAGTACTTTCATTCATGTCAACGGTGGGGTCAACATTCGGCCCCCTCCATTTTCTATACTGTTTCGTCATATGTAGATCTACAATAACTGCATATATGAGTATTCCTTATTACTGCTGGTAACCGAAGTGGACCTCCTTGAATAACCCCAGGTTGAGTGACGGGGGTATTCTTACAAAATAACAGACAAATGTCACAGGAAAAGATCATTTGAAAATGAACTATGCTAGTGTATAGTGTTTAAAATAACTGTTATTTTGATGCCAAATTTGTTTTATAGATATACATGAAGTAAGCGTGGTGATACTTTTGATAAAACAAAAATGCAAAATGTTCACAAAATTAAAAATATATCTACCATCGTCACCCTGCCTTTATATAGTTACAATGGTAGTCTATATATATTTAATACTTCTTTAAAAACTTAATATATATATTCTGTCTACACAATCATTTTAGCATGCTAAACATGACCAATGTACAATTTCACGTAATCATGAAGATATGATTATCAATGTTTATTATGGTAAATACCGATACACTTTCTGTTTTTTGTATCATACCAAAACACTTCGTTATATTACGTATGTTTTAAAGTTATGTGCAGCATTAATAACTCATAAATATGTATTCCGCAAAAGTAGTCTGTCCTCTCCTTAAGGTTGAGATTGTGTTATAGACAAAGATATGCAGACATATAAAAAAAAATTCTTAAATAAAAAATTAATAAAACTAAAATACATTTGATTATTATTTTATTTTGTCTTTTTAAACAAAATATGAAGGAATGTAACACTATTTTATATCTTTAACTCTAAACAAACAAAGCAAGGACAGATATCCTTGTCTGACTCCCCATACATAAAACAAAATTACATTTGGTTCTTGTGACCTTGAACGAAGGTCAAGGTCTCTAAAGTTTACAAAACTTATATCCATTCACATTAACAACTTACTTGCAAAATATAAAGACCCAAGGACTTTTGATAATGAAGAAACACAAATGAAAGGAAAACCGGAAAGAAAGCTTGTTTTCCTTTTTTTAAATCAGCGATATTATATGACAAATTTACCGGTTGTCATTTTGTTTTTGAATTCTGTCTGTAAACCCTCCTGTTTTCTTATGAAACCAAACGAAACTACTTGATTCAATATTTTCAAACTGTTTTATTGTTTGATATATCACACTTCATCGACCATTACATAAATTGACACTGTACGAGATAAAGATATTGACACAAAAATAAGACATAAAAAAGGAAGTTTGCCAAAATTACTGCAATTAACCTAGATATATAAATGTATGAAATTGAGGTTTCAACTTGACAAAATGAAATAAAAGTAAATAAGATAAATAAATACAAGTAACCAAGTGAAAACTACTGCTCCTTATTGCGTAACATATGTAAAACTGTCTCAGAACCAGCTTTTTAACGCTATTATCACTCTCGGCAGGTCTGCAGTGAGAAGTGCAACAAATATTACGGATAGGAGTACTATGCCTAGGAACCCAACATAGGTTGAGGAGGGACGAGGGTCACTGGCACTAGTCCTCTTCCTTATCGTCGACGATAACATCTCTTCATCAACCTTTGTTTCCTTCTTTAGATTGTCTAGTCGGGCTTGTAGCTCCTTAGTAATGTTCACAACAGAGTAGAACTGTACTGGCTGACTGCTATCGCATGGACACAAGCAATCCGTTGGACCGGAAGCGGTTAAGTCTTCAGTCGTTGTTGTGGTGGTTGTTGGTTTCTCTGTCGTTGTTGTGGTGGTTGTTGGTGTCTCTGTCGTCGTGGTGGTGGTTGTTGGTGTCTCTGTCGTTGTTGTGGTGGTTGTTGGTTTCTCTGTCGTTGTTGTGGTGGTTGTTGGTGTCTCTGTCGTTGTCGTGGTGGTTGTTGGTGTCTCTGTCGTTGTCGTGGTGGTTGTTGGTGTCTCTGTCGTTGTCGTGGTGGTTGTTGGTTTCTCTGTCGTTGTTGTGGTGGCTGTTGGTTTCTCTGTCGTTGTTGTGGTGGTTGTTGGTGTCTCTGTCGTTGTTGTGGTGGTTGTTGGTGTCTCTGTCGTTGTTGTGGTAGTTGTTGGTGTCTCTGTCGTTGTTGTGGTGGTTGTTGGTGTCTCTGTCGTTGTTGTGGTGGCTGTTGGTTTCTCTGTCGTTGTTGTGGTGGCTGTTGGTTTCTCTGTCGTTGTTGTGGTGGCTGTTGGTTTCTCTGTCGTTGATGTGGTTGTGGTTGGTGTCTCTGTCGTTGTTGTGGTAGTGTTTGGTTCCTCAGTTGTTATAATGGTGGTGTTGGTGGTCGGTTCTGGTGTTGTTGTTGTGGTGGTGATAGGGTTTTTAGTTGTTTTGGTAGGATTGGTAAAATGAAAAAGGACAAAATATATGGCAAATATACTACATTTAGAAAGTCTGTTACGTGTTTCACAATCCTGTTTAAGGTTTTTGTTATTGTAACTGAGATCTGTTCTTAAAATTAATGAAACATCCCTTTAATAATGAAAAATAGCAATCATTTTATTAATGTTCTATGTAAACGTACCCCCTTCTGAACTACGTGTTATTTCAGCTCATGTTTTTAGACGGAAAAAATATTTTCAGACTTGACTCAAAGTTCGTGATGAAAAACTGGCATTATAAACCATATCAAAATGAGTGACTATGGGTTACGGCTGCAGTAAAGGGTCCGCTGTGTAATAGAACTATACTAAATATATTATTGATTGCAGAACGTCGACCAAAAATCTAAAGAAATAAAGTTTCAAATGGGAAATGAAACACCATGTTGACATACCTGTCGGAAGAGGCGTCGAACATATGGCATACATGTTATTGGCGCAATGCGTATCATGCCATAACCCAGTGGCGCCGTAAAGTGCTATGCATTCCTGATTGTGTTGTAGTGGCTGGCCCAACGGGTAGTCCCAGGGTGCCCACATTTGGTACGAATTCTGTTCCTGTATTTCCAGAATCAACGAACGGTTATGCCGCTTATATCCTATGTACGCAAACCAACCACTGAAAGAAAGAAAAAAAAAAAAAAAAAGCCTATTAAATATCCTCAGTATGGTTTCTCGAACAAATTAAACTGAATTCTTATACAAGTCACGTTACACTGAAAGTAACAAAAGTTAAACGGACTATAAACTGCTATAATATAATATTGTTTGTAGCACGCGTTTTCATCGGTTTGTGATTACAATCTATTACATGATAACAAAAATATATGTACATATAAATATCATATTTTGATGACGCAGTATACAAAATGTATACTTTGTTCACAACGTGATCGTAAGCCAAACTTAAATGATTGTCTGTAACCACGTCTTTTATCATAAGAAATCCGAGCATTTTTCTAGATTTTAGAATAGGTGATATTGAAATATTCCTGACGACTAGCAGAGTTCTAAGCAATACATAACCGTATTAGCATTAATATTTGAGAGATTAAATGAACCTTCAGGAAGCTTGGCTCAGCTAGGCTGGTGCGTCATAGCACGCGCGCGGGGGATTTATAACACATCATCTGATTGATCAATATATAAATCATCGCACCATTTATAAAAATGCTATTATTGTGTGCTATAGAACAATTACTATCTAAATTGAAATTAAGTCAAAAGGATTGGACAAGATAATGAATTCGTCTATTGATATAGAGACCAAAAAGTGGCTTCACAGTTTATTTTGGGTTTCGGTTAATTTTTGTTGGCCTTTACATTGATGGACCAATTTATTACCTTAAATATAGCACCTTACTACCATTGCAAAACTGATGTTTAAATGCTAGTAATATATACTGATGACATATTTAATTACAATAAGAACAATTCAAAGAAAGACATTCTAAATTAACATGGACAGTTGTCTGATACTGGCAATACGTGGCAGCACCAAAACATCCCACACATCGTTTTCTCTTTACATTCTAGTTAATTGTAGGGACAATTGGTACTTAGACGTTACGTCAGTAGTAAAGAATTATCTTATCTCCTACATGTTGCTGTCTACTTTTTATTCTATATTTCTCATGAAATTGGATTCTTGGTAAATTTTTATGTAAATTTGAAACAATTATATTTTACCCAACTTGCTGTGTAACAATTAGAATAAAATTATATGAGTTTATAAATAATAACCCATAAATATTGTTCATGTCGAAATGCAGATTCTTCAGTCGGTTTGATGCAGATTTTAACAAATTTACAGCGTAAAAACTGACAACAAAAGAATTGACAAAAGATAGCGTAATGCATGTAGTTCATTAAAAATCTAGTGTCATCAGACACGGGAATTTGTTTGTACTCTGATTGTGTTCAAGTTATATAAATCACTGAACTCAGCACCAATCTTAATTTTTCTCATTGAGACAAACGGATCCTTACCTTTTGTTTACAGCATTGTTTGATAACAACTGCAATACCGTGCCGAGAGCCACCACATTAGGGATAAAGGCCAGATCTCCGTTCTCACTCTCACATCCGGTTTTACTATTAGAGCCATCCCTTTGTATATTTAAACTTAAAATCCAGTAACAGATATCTCCGTACTGAAAGTCGAAGTACCCCTCGGCACCCGTTTGACATTGTGCGTATCCTCCTAAAGAAAACATACAGATGTGATAGAAGGTAAAACGTATAAGTTAATGTACTGTCATATATGAACATCAATTGTAAATTTTTATCAAATGAAAATAACCCATTATGATTTAATATATGATTATCCAAAGACTGAAAGACACTAAGCACAGTTGATCATGAAATCAAACTTCGTGGAATCAGAATAACTCGGAAATCGTTATCACAAATGTTGAGAAATTCATATTTCCCTCACGTAGTTCGTTCATTATATATTAAATTGTAGTGTAAGTTGAAGGATGTCTGCCTTCAATTATGGAATAAGAAGTTATTGTTTGCTAAACATGACGGGATATATAATAAGATTGATACACTGCACAGAAAAGTTTGACATATCAAACATTTTTAATCATCCAATTTGCAAAGTATTTGTCCTGCTGACTGTGACGTCAGATTAGGAAACTAACATATCGCCTTATAACACTGCCTCTGTTATTTGAATATAAATTCCGCACAGACCTGTGTATAAGCAGCTCATTGACTTCAATTTATAATTGGTGAACGCTTATATTACTGATACGACGGTTTTAGAATCATAAATATTCCAGTCTAGTCTAGCAATGTAAACTTATGTCTTCTACAATTTTTATTTCAGCGTGCATCAAAAGTTGAAAACAAATACAGAGAATTTTGAAGAGTTTTTTTTTTTTTTTTCATTTGTTTTTTTAAAGTGTTAACAAAATCATCATCGAACTCAATATTGATGAAAATAGAAACAGAATATAAAAAAAGAGATGTACATAAGGCTCCTGAAAAATTCGGGGAGTGTTCCAGGGGTAAAAGTGATCTATTTCAGTGACGACACCCCTCATGTAAATATCAATACAAGTAATGTCAATCGTCAATAAAAATGAGGGCCGCGTTGGTGATAACAAAATTTCTCGGTTTTCTAACGTGTATGATAAAAACAAATCGGCTCTAATGTAAAACGACGTTACATGAGCTTTTTGTTCATTCATTACCTGAAAGAAGTCCTTGTAATTTTGGCTAGTGACATATCACCTCTTACATATCAGGTGAATATTCGGATGAATACTTTCACATTTTGTGCAGGTAAAAACTATAATATTACAAACCTCAGAAACACAGATACTCTCTTATATTATACTAGATACTGGTGGTACGTACTACTATTCTTAATGACATATTTCTAACATCTGATGATATATATGATGACATTCAATGAAAACCACCAAGTATTGAATCACTCGTTACTATTGTTTATTCATTAGACTTTATCAAATAAAACAAAACTAATGAATAATAAATCTTTAAACCAGTCAGGATGATATATGTATAATCTTACCGTGATAATCAGTCGCGTATAGAAGCAGAGCGGTCAGACAGTTCCAAAACATGGTGAGGCTCCAACATCACAAATCAACTACGATATATGATGTTGTCTGTCAAACTGAGATTTCACTTTAAATCGTTTACTAAATATGTTTACTTGGTAGCTGGGATGATTGAATGGACTAGAGTACTTACTTATGTAAACATTCCCCAATAGACCTTTCACGTATGTATTAAATGCATGACCAGAATCCATTAATGGACACACAGTTTCGTTCGTTTAAATATGTACATTTGTTGTGTAATCACGTGTACGACACACGCGTGTGTCTTACTTTGATCTTCCAAGATACAAGGTGGTATATTCTGCTAGTGGATTTCTTAGTCCCCGTAAACTTGGTAACCACAGGAATCTCTTTTGGGTAGTAGCACGGTTCATAATATACACCCTTTACTCATTGTTAATGTGAAACAAACCAGTACTCCTCTCATTTACTAAATTCAAATAAATACTGGGTTTTAATCACCCCCTTCGGTTTAATAGTAGTTATACTTTATTTCTAAACATTTCCTTCGGGTTGGTAAGTATGGATTGTGAAAAGATTCATGTAGCACAACCAATAAGTGGTTATATGTGACGTTTCTATGAATAGTACGGTATGTACTCTGTCACCTTCATAAGACAAATGGCAAGTGAAGCGTATGTACACAAAGGTGTACGAGTTGTCCACGCAAATCGATGTCGATTCGGCTACGCTGTAAGCGTATGTACAATTATAGTTGTTATATATGTACCGACATGACTCGATTCAGCTACGCTTCGTTTAATACTTGGTCATAGATGTGCGAGATTCTTTGAGCCCCCTCATCTCGATATCTCGGTAATATTTACCGATTTGGATTTAAACTTTTGTGTATCACGGATGAGTCCTTGAAGGGCACTACAGCTTTGCGGTGCAGTGTAATTAATTATTGACATAATGTAGGTATTATCAAATTTTAAAGGTACAGTCACATATCTGTGTTTTCCGTTCATCTTTCTATATATTATGGTGATGAGAAATTATTATGACTTTGATCTACAGACAGTTTCCTTTTATTGTTTAGTTACGAGTATATATTTCCTAGAATATAGGTATATGTACACTTTTAATTGCTGCAATACGTTCATGATACTAATTTGTGCATTCCTTATCACACTCACCATTTTCTATATACATGTATTATTTAATATATTATACAAAAGCAAATTCCAGCGCGTGAAGATTATTGTCCGCGGATTATTTCGATATTAATAGTGACGTTTTATACTTCTAAGTGAGCATTGATTAATTTATAAAAGTATAGAAATATTTCTGTTAGCGGATAATGAAGGCACTCAAATAGTCTGATGTTTGTAATCGGATTGATAAAGGGACTATTTCCAGCTATGTTAAACTTACACAGGAGCCTGCCCCCCTCATAACTTTCGTTTCAGGAGAGTTTTTTTCAATCCCTTATACACCTGGAATTATTACTTTGAATCACTTTATTTAGATAAATAAACCTAATTACAGCATGGGGGCGAAAAATGGAATATTAGCCTGAACGTATTTTTTCTGAGAAAAATCGTAGTATGAAGAAGTGGTGTTATTTCAAATATGTATGCAAAAATTCAGTCCAAGAAAGTGATGGAAAGTATTCATTTCGCACAACAAAGTACCATGTGTACCCAAAAAGGTGAGGGCCTAAGACACCTCCCTGGCCTCCACCAAAAAGCAATTCACCTGATTACAGGTAATTGGTAATGAAATTTATAGAATTTATTATTATACATTTTGTAATCATTTTTATACATTTTATCACCAGACTTTCGTTTTTACATTGCCTTTAGGGAACATGTCATACTCATTTGTTGATATTCATTTCATAATGAAGAGTAAATGTTATGGTGAAGGTCGCCATCGCATCTTCGAGAAATCTCGTAAATGTAAAGGTACACGAAATGTAAAAAATAGTATCCATAATAT
>JAUMHH010223333.1:0-12061 GCA_032359455.1 Chlamys rubida
TCCCTCTGACACACGGTGGAACAGTAGGACACCTGTTGACATGCCGAACACCGCCGAAGACTCAAAGTTTTCTTATCACAAAATCCACATTTGTTTTCCATTTTATCAAACCTGCAATATATATATATATATATAGTTTGTGGTGTACCGTTAATATATTTTAAGTTAGGTACATGTATGTGCAAAAACACAACTGAGATTTCGGTAGAAGCACGAATTTCAAGGTATACACTTGCAGTTTTTACTTGTTCAATTGATTCTAGATGTTGTTTTTACGCTGAGCCGTTTTTCAGATTCCTTGCATTATCTTATTGACATAGTACATACTTGATGCTGATCGAGTGCTTGCTTGGTCACGACACCAATTTATACAAAATGCTTACTAGGTTTTAAGTTCTGTATGCATAGCCAAACATTTCATAACTTGACGTCCTATATATGTACACGGCTGTTCACTACATCATAAATAATAAAATGTTGAAACATTCTGTCGTTCCACATTTTTCCTTATTTCTGTTAAAAATGAGCATTCCACCAATAAATATTTCCAGCACTTTTAAGAAAACTCCCTTGCCTTTACTACTCTCAAAATACAAACACAAAACTTATTTAAAATGATAACAAAAGTTTAGTTTCTTAAAATTTATAACATCCTGTTTTTTTTTATTCAGGCACAGACCTCACTTTTTGTTTAATGATAATTGTATGTTCATTTTAACAACAATCAGTTTGGATTCACATACATTTTGGCGAGAAGAATTTTTCGCATGCCCATTGTAGTTACTGAAATGATATACAGTTCCGGATGCTGTTTACATAGGGAAATCAAGTCCTAACGAATACGTCTTCGGATCTTTATCCTCAAAAAGGTGTTTCTAAAAACAATTATCAATTGTATTATTACGTCACTACTTTCTGTCTTTTAAGCTTTTTCTTATAAACTATTTGTATTTCTATAATATACTTTCAGTATCTACCTTTTATCAAAATAGCTTCCACCTACTAGATAAGAAATACCGATAGCGTGTGTCAATATATTTCACTAACCAGTTTCAGTTTTGTTTTTGTACTTGTCAGACGATTAATATGTCTTCTCCGATAAAGTGATTTACATATAGATAGGACTGGTTCGTGTAAGCTTCGCATAGCTTTCAGTGGACATCAAAACTATTACCAGCTAAAATCTAAATGAAGCGTACTTCATGACGTATTCATAAGTTTTTATAACTTTTACCTTATAATCATTAGCATTATCATTATCATTCTATGATACATGATATAAAGCATTCACATGACGATTTGTATATTATGTTCTCGCATATACAAGTATAAATATTTCGTAATTTTGCAATCTTCAATGGTTTATACTTACCATCGAGAAATCAAACTAAAGTATGACATTATCTCTGACATGAAAGAACAACAATCTAGATGCTACTCATATCATACCGGACCTTCTTTGTTTGATTATCTGTCATTTATAGATCAAAGGTGAGAAGTTAATATAAATCAAGTATTATTGTAAGAACGAAGGCAGAGATGGTGAAAAAAATCACGGCGAAGTTAAAAGAGATATAAAAACCATCTCAGTCATTGTCGTGCAAGCTTACCAGACTTAGTGTGACCTTCATTCATTGTCGTGCAAGTTTACCAGACTCAGTGTGACCTTCAGTCATTGTCGTGCAAGTTTACCAGACTCAGTGTGACCTTCAGTCATTGTCGTGCAAGCTTACCAGACTCAGTGTGACCTTCAGTCATTGTCGTGCAAGTTTACCAGACTTAGTGTGACCTTCAGTTATTGTCGTGCAAGCTTACCAGACTCAGTGTGACCTTCAGTCATTGTCCAGCAAGTTTACCAGACTCAGTGTGACCTTCAGTCATTGTCGTGCAAGCTTACCAGACTTTGGTTTGGTATGCCGTTTTAGTGGAGGACGATCAGGTTATCACCCATTAGAGGTTGATAGACGCGATCAAAGTACATGTAGCACGCGCTCAATTGTGACGTCATAAAAAATGATTGGCTATATTCATACGCAACATATGTTTTTGTGACAGAAATCGTAAGATGGGACAAAATAATCAATCTCTACTTTGAGAGTGTAATTGAGAAATGTCCAAGTCTCGAGATGATTGTATGGCTGTCTATTTCTTGGTAGAGTCTCAAGTTAGACAGGAAAAAAATGTCACTTGGAGATTTCTTAGTTACACTCTCAAGGTAGGGGACTATTAAACAGATATAATATCCCACTTAGCTACTGGCAATCCATTCATAGTAAATATCACATCAACTGTACAGCTATGCATCGATTTCAACAGAAGTACAATACTCCTTGTTTAAAAAAATCCTTGTTCACAATTATACACGATACTTACCCTTTAATTGGCTGACGTGTCGGGTTCCAAATGTGTTTCAATCGAGAAGCCTATACCCGCTTGCCTGGTCCTCAGTAACATTACAAGATTACACATCAGACTACCGGATCAATATTTGTCTGACGTGTATATGCATGCATGTCCTACATGGAAGTAACCTTAGATAAGGTATGTTTTTTGGAAATTCTGACATCGTAAATTTAAGTAAACTAAGATACACTGTATGGGGAGTGACCTGTGTATCGATATATGTGTATTAGTGTTATAGAGGTAATGCTAAGGTTATAAGTTGTATGTATCGATTCTTAACTGTTAAAGAAAACCCGTAGAAAGGCAATCGTGATAAGAAAACTATTTGTTACCTATATATCATCACACTATTACATTTACGTCATGGCCGGATAGGTTAAATATTCTGCCAAACAGAAACACATATATACATAATAGATGCATCCTTTCCTAATGATAACCCAAAACTATTCTTTTATCAAACTTTCAGTTTTACTTTCGGTTTTGTATGTAGTATGCTGCAGCAATCAACATACTACCCAAATATCGGTACGGGTATACACCCTTTAAAGAATAATATTTTTTTAGCAAAAAGCTTTATATATATACTCACACCTTCCAAACAGTTTCTACTACTTCAGCAGTTGGTGGACTAGATTTGTGTGAAATAAAGTGTAATAAGATGAAAGTATTGACGATTATGCAAGAAGGTACGCTGCTTTGACTAATTAGTTTACAATAAAAACGTTTATCAGACATGCTGACAATCAATAAATGTGGTCCATTTCTAGTAATTTGTTAATATTAACAGTTAAAGCTAAAGTTAGATTCGAATACAGAAGCCAATATAGCTCCTCTTCACCGGACTCAAAAATGTAATAATTGTATAATACAAATGTTACTTGTTTCAAATTTTCAACTTTTCAGTGTATCTTATTAAGCTATTCATTTTATTTTATTTTGATAATTTTTGTTGTATTTTCATTTACTTAATTTGTCGCCCAACCAAAGTAACATCTGCATAAGGGATGAAAGTCAGCCAATGATATTTCATAGCATTCCATTTCACATTTGAAGGCTTCGAAATAAAATTAACAAAATGTATTTAAACTGAAAACGCGCGAACGGTAGACGGGTCATCTACTCTGATTCCGATAGACCCGTCGAGGAACTGGTGGATGTACGGATCTGCTATACACAGGTACCGTCCGGGAACGACGTCACTTCACCGGAAATAAGGTCGGGGCTCGTCATGGTCCAAATAAAACCCCACATATACTTCATCTCCATCTTTGTCCTGCAAGGTAATACGTTATATATACACAAATGTCACTAAACCTTTGTTGAAAGAAACACAGAAAGCTATTAAAAAAATGCAGTAAACAAAATTAACGAAACACGATGTCCACGGCACGCTTTCTCCATTGTGGTAGAATGTGCATTCTAAATTGACCAGAATAATAAGTTGGTTTAAGGAGTTTTAAGGACATATAATTTAAACGACGTTATCAATAAAGTGAATGCATGGTAATATATATAACTCCTGTTCCTTTGATAGTATATGTATTTCAAGTGTGCAGTTGAGTATCAGTATTTTCCCGAGTACGACGCTGTGCAAAAATAATAAAATATTCATAACATAGACTGAGATCCGATCATCAATATATCATAGGTTATTTCATAGTTAAACAATTAATAAATTTGTTTAACAGTCTACCTGTAAATATATGCAATGTCGCAGAAAATATGAGTGATATCGCGAAATAAACCCCACAGCTACTCCAGAGGTACCACGTGGTCTCATTCCAAATAGCTCGTGAGGGATCTCCCGGACGAAGTCCAAAATGGTGCAGCCTGGGAAAGCTTTCCACGTCAGACTCTTAACTTTGTCAAATGCACCTGGTGTAACATAAGAACGGTGAGAAAGGTCTGGTGTTTTTGGGAAAGAACGAAATCGATTAAAAACACCACTGCCTGTCGACCCTGCTGATTCTGATGCCAACGTTTCCTCTCGTCGGTAACCGTCTGTAGTTATGCTTTCGTAAACCTCTTCTTCCTGATCTTTACATTGTAGTTTGTGATTTTTCCAATCCTGACGCTGGCACTTCTTGGAACAATAATCCACCGTTTTGCACCGAGCACATGTTTTTACTGCATCGTTTACTTCGCCACACATGGAACATTTTCGGTATCGATTGCTTCCTGTTCCTTCTTTGTCACTGTCTTTATTGCAATCAAAGAAAAGTGCTCTGTCAGATAAAACATTTGACGTGACACTGAGATAAGATTCTTTCTTTTTCATGTATTCCAGAAACACATCATGCGGAATACCATCCGCTGATTCCGATGGATACAAAGTTCCTCCGCCTCCACTATAGGACATATCACAGAAATCTTTCGGAATCTCGGCGTATTTAGTTTGTTTATGTTTTTGAATCTCTTTACAGTTGACCTTGTGCTGACGTTTCCAGTCTTCCCTCTGACACACGGTGGAACAGTAGGACACCTGTTGACATGCCGAACACCGCCGAAGACTCAAAGTTTTCTTATCGCAAAATCCACATTTGTTTTCCATTTCATCAAACCTGCAATATAAGATACACATTATATATACTGTGAAGTGTGAACCTTAAGACGTTATTCATATAAAATAACTTAATGGTAAGTCTTCTAAATTTGTTATACTCAAGGAAGAGATCATGAGATGACTATCTTACATAACTTCCGTCCGTTCAATAGTCTCTTTATAAACTTTCACAGTTGAATACAGGCTGTCTTGGTTTTGAACACACCCAGGTAAATGTATTCAAACTTATTTTGCCAGCTTTCGAAACTTCTGTTCCCTTTGTCAAGTAAAGAGTGCAAATTACCAGTATCTTCTCTTTAAATCATTGGAAACAACTCACCTATCCACAATGTGCCGAGTCAGTTAAGTCAGCTGTCAGAAAATAACGGCATATTTCGCAAAAGAGGGTTATTATTGCAAGCAGTAAGAGGGACGGATAAAATAGTTACCCATTCCACTCCTTAGTGGATGCTTAACATGATTCTACCAGCAGACAAGGGCAGATCGATCGTCGTTATGGATATAGCAGAATATGAAGACAAAATAACTACCACGTTCAGTGACAACAAAACATACGAGGTGCTGACAAAAAAGACCCCATAGCAACAGATAAATGTAAATTGGTCACACATTTCACAAAGGTGAAGAACGTGTGCACTATCAGTGAAGAACAATATAAAAAAGTCTACCCTACATCAGAAAATACTACACGGATATAATGTAAGTCCAAGATCTACATCTGTACCAGCCAGGGTATCCATTACGTCTTATTGTGTATTACACTGGTTTCATTGGGTACAGTGTGTCCAGATTGCTTGTAAACATACTGGGTCATGTAGTGGGAAAACAGAACTTCAGGTAAAGCTCAGACGATGTCGATCTGGCTGATACAATTGTTGAAGAGGACGACACTCGAATGACTTTGTGTTCCTCTTTACCAATACACCAGTGGACAAGGTAGTTAAATTCATAAGGGATAGGTTAAAATGAGAGAAGACCCTAAAGAAAAAGCCTTCATGTTGACAACATCATTGACTAATCTATTTTGGAGCAACTGGAGCAGACAGTCATCACAATTTCTCCGATGGAACGTCGTCTGAAACTATAGACAATATGTGTTGTCGATATCTTAGAAGTTGTCAGAAAGGTACGGTTAAATAACCTATCAACTAACCTTAACCAGGTTGAATATACAGATTACATAAAATTAACATCAGAAGAAGGAGCAGCTGGATAAAATCACTGTCTGGGATACCCTGATCGTAAGAAAAGCTGACGGTCCCATCAAATTGCTGGAATTCAAAAATAACACTCACAAAGACCAGAACCTCAACTTCAATTAACACCATCCATTGCATCAGAAAGTTATGGGTAATTTGTATTCTCTTGGACAAATGCATAAACATCGTAACTAAACAGGAAGACATGGAAATTAAAAAGTGGCATACCAAACGATAAGGAAAGTAGAAAAACAAATAAAAAATAAAAACAATGTGGGTGGCCCCAAAAAACACAAACGTGTAAACACAGAGAAAAAGTAATGGCATGGTCATTGTACCATACGTAAAAGGGGTGTGCTGATCACTTGCAAAAGTGTTGCGCGAACATCACATCAGCACGCCCCTGTGGCTACACAACACCATTAAACAACTATTAGTGTATCCTAAAGACAAAGTGCGGAAGGAAGGCAAGGCAGATGTGGTTTACCAAATGTCTACCAGAAACAGTACAACAAAGCAGTCATACAGACCATGCAAATATTTACAACAATATAATAGACTGGAACAAACCTTAAGGGAGGACAACTAAAAAGTGAGGAAAATCAAACAGACGTTTTCGAAAGCTCGCAAAGTAAGTTTTCAATTACCGATTGTGTTAAAAACAAACTGAGCATTGCTCATTCATACCAAACTGATAAATCTCAGCCCGAACTGACCGGTTGAATATAATCCCTTGATTAAGCGATCATTGTAAAGAAGTTATACATGTTCTCGCGATGGGGTAATCCCTCTATCAACCCCCTAACACCAAACTTCAACTGATAGTTTTTTAATAGTCATTTAAAGGTTTGTATGCAAAATCATCATGCAATGTGTAAATGAATAAAAGAAATGCAATAACGATACTACATGTACAACCAGCTAATATTGATCGCCATAATCATCTGAGCTTCGTACTCGTTTAACACAGGGACGTTTTATGTTTTAAATAAAATCTGTGATATTGAGTTTTAAGAAAGTTTCAGTGAAGTTAGTATCTTCAATTCAATTGGTCTGAATATACTAAGTTAAATGTTAGACATTTTTCAATTTATAAATTGGGAAATGATGAAACAATCAAATGCTTTTAATTGTCAAGAAAATTTATCAAAAATGCATAACTGTGATATATGACCATTATGAATACCCACACCTATTTCTGTGTGATTTCAAACAATCCTGGTTCATGGAATGCAAAATAAATATGTTATTCTCATTACTATCTGGGTGTCATAGTTACAATTGTACAGTCGCCAACATTACTTCGTTTAGGCGGGACACAGTCAAAGGGAGATAATTAGCACACACATACTAGTACACAACACACCTCGCAATCAGCAATGGTATGTTTCCCACACCCAGCTGTTTCTTGTTAAATATTAAATGCCGTCAATGAAGAATTTAACAATTGATGTTTCCGGACACTGTGATGAGTGGTCATGTTAATGTTGTGTGTTAACTGAAGCAGGCGACAGCCTCCCAGCCAAAAGGAGATGGCGGTGTTATAAGTACACCATAACCTACTACATAGATAGAACAAAATGTATTGTTATATAATAAAAACAAATATACAAACCTGTGCTTCGTTATCAAGGTGTCTACCTGCCTCACAATTCACCTGCATCCTTTCCTCTAGAATACATACGTGCTATCGAATTCTCCGAATCTGATCATCCTTTTAATTTTGTTTTCAAAACATTAAAATCACTAATTCTCCGAATCCTATTTTCATTTTCGATTAGTACACTTCCCGTTGTTGGCGGCAACCTGCTAAATAGGTTTGAGTATTCTCGAAAACAAAATATCCGTGTATCACGGGAACGACGCCCGAAAATTGCCCGACATTCTGATACATATTTGTGATTCTGGATATCTCAAAAACCTCTTAAGACCTCATACATAAACATCAAACATGAGTCAATCACACTAAAGAGGTATGGCGTGTTAGGTAGGCTGAGCACCTATTTCAGTTAGCTGCATTGCCACGGTCTAAAAATACACGATTTATGACCACGCACTACGTATGTACTTGCACTCGGTGACTCTGTCGTATTAGGTATGTTGGTCAACGCTTATAAATAAAATGTTCATGATGTTATAAATAGTGTAGGCACATTTTATACAAGCAAAACTATAATTTTAATCCATTAAACATAAAGAATCGATAGGTCAATATGAGTCATTGTCATATTAGGTCATATAACTATATATATATATATAATAAAATAAAAGACAAGAGTTTTTTCGACTTCCCTAGCACTTTCTCCTCTTCAGAGGTTCATCAGGGGAATTGTTTATTCATGTTAACAGGACAGAAAGTAATGACGTCATAATACATTATGACGTCACAATACAACCTACCAAAATTGACGCCAAAATTAATAATGCACTTTAACGTCGACATTTGAGGAACAACAAAGATGGTGTTACAGAAATAGATACATGTACATGTATATATAGTTACAGGCATGAGTATAGCAACAGACTGTTTTCACATACATTTTATTTATTTATTCATGCAACGATCTGTGCTGTCAAACCAGGTTTTAATATATCGATTTACATTGATTCTTTTAACTCTCGCTGTACAGTGCCTTCTGTAGCTAGATATATAGGAATTACATGGAACCTATCATTTACACAAGAATGTATATGCTTATTGAACAGTTAAACATCTAAGATGGTCACTTTTTGTCTGTTGTCTGGGAAGTGTCATACCACGTTGACGTAATTCACAACTAGTTTGTCCAATGTAAAATTCAGAACAATTTGCACAGATCATTGCATTCCAAGATCTACAGTTCATATTAGCTGTTACTTTATTTTTTTTCCATTTTTGAATGTACATTCTTCTCCTCCAACAATAATACTACAAACATCACATCTTGGTTTGTTACATTTCGACACACATACGTTTTGTTTTGAACCAATAAATTTAAAAGAACACAATAATCTTTTCAAACTTTTAGGTTGTCTTTTACAGTTTATGATTTTCTTTTTGCAAAGGAATCTCCCCATACGTTCATCTGTCTTCACAAAATTTTCATATTTTTTCATAATTGGAAACACATTACAGTTACATGGGTTGTAAGTAGAAACAAACGGTATTATTTCACACTTATCATTATTTTGTTGTTGAACGAGTAAAGGCTCATTGTCCCTAGCCTTTTGAATGCCGTGTAATTTAAGTCCATCTGGATAATTACGAGTTTTCAGAAAAGAAAAGAGCTCCCGTAATCTGTGTTCCAATATATTAGAATCACTTACTATAGTAATTATTCTAGAATTCTAGAAGCTAAATAATATGGTATGTTGATCTTAGTGTGTTTAGCATGACTAGAGAAAATATCTAAGAGAATCGGTAGGTTTTGCATAAATGTCTGTAGAAATTTTATTGTTTTCAACTTTAACTAAAACATATAAAAATGTCAAAACGTTATCGCTACTTTCAATAGTGAATTTCAAATCTGGATGTAAAGAAAGAGTGAAAACCATCGATATCATGATTAGGGGGTCAAGGTATAAAACAATAATCCAAAAATCTTAAAAAAAAAGTTTTTTAAAATGAAGAACAATAAACATCCTTTAAATACAGAAACGTCTAGCTTGTCAGACAAAATTGAAAGTAATATACATTAGATATATTTGTTTAAAGACTGAGTTTAAAAAGCTGATAAAAGGGCCATTTATATTCAATGTATCGGAAAATACAAGGTCCGCAGCTTTCGTACACGTAACAGGCTTACTGTTGGATATTATACAGCAACACAGCGACAGTATTTATATCTGAAATACAACACTCGTACCTCAAATCTTAAACATCTCCTATAACAAATTAAAAAGCATGCAACTCCAATTAAGTAAATCACTTAAAGAAATCAATAAGTTTTGAAAAATAACAGTTATTCTCCGAGACATTTTCAACCTAGGGATTATCAAACAAGCCATTTAACAGTCTCGGCTATGGATTACTATGATCAAACTCTTTGTTCAAGATGGAATGCAATAGCCTGATGAAATATTTGGGTCTTATTTATTTTTTTCGGTAACAGCGCATTTCTCTCTGAACCACTTTTGGAGAATATGATATTTTACGATGAATGGTTCAGATCAACAACCCAAACGTTGGTACCTGAATGTGCTGTGTCAAAATCGCATTTAACGCCAGGTAATCCTGCGTGATTTTGCATATTGTTCAAAGTAGCAACTTTGACGGCATGTAACAGTTTCTATACGGAACATATCCAAGTATTTATTTCTTATATAGGTCCAAGTTAGATAAAAAAATTGTCGAAATGGAAAATATTACTTCTTTTATTTCACTGTTGGTCATGTTTATGTTTATAAATGGACAATGCACCATACCATCTTGATTGAACAAATACATATCGCTAGTACGCACTGTACAGTGTTAGTGTTTCGAACTATGTCTAAAAGAATCTGTTCTGAAAACTTCCAAAGAATCAATCACATTGTAAATGGGTTACTTTAGCTTAATTAACTTCCTGATGTCAGTAGTTGTGATATATATATAGGCGGTCGCTCTATGAGCGGTCATAGCAACGGCGTTGCAATATGACGTTTTCTTTCGCGACGTGGTTGTTGTGACGTCATTTTGACGCAACTTGTACGACGACTTACTTGACATTTCAGTGTTGACTGTGGGATGACCTGATACCACTTAGCCTTGACTTTGGGATGTTTTATGTAGGTCGATGATATGCTTCCTTTTACGTTGGTATCCAATTAAACTTAGTTTGGTAATGGGTCGAAATCATACGAGAAACGACTTTATGACGTTTCATCTATCGATAGAAAGCAAGTGCAGTCCCAAAAATTCAAATCCACACCAGCCACTACATCAGAAGCTTTGAGTCGTTCGAACTCCTTGAAAGGTCCAACAATATTTTTTACAGAAATGGACAAAACACCACAGAGATGAACAGCCCATTAAATACGCATTCAACCATTGTGGGTATACCGACTGGTAAATGAAAAAGGCGTTTACCCGGTTGGTGAGGAAACACCATTTTAGCGCCCCGATGAGACAATGATAACATTCATACCTTTACTTGTGCAACAAAAAGACAAGACCGACACTCTAGAGAAAACAGGAAACGTATACATGTACTACAAAAAGTGAAAGAATCGTCGTAAAAAGGATCAACTGGGAAAATAATTGCAACAAGTTTTAAGTAACAACGAAGAGATATGATATTGGGGCTATATGCACACAAACAGTAAGAATAAACTCTTCATCGATAGCCGAAACGTCATGTAGTCGAGCAGCTGATCAAGTGTACAGTTTGGTAGCAATGTGGTACAGGAAAATATAATACAACTCTCCCACTTTGTCATAACGTGACAAACGGATGTAGTATGTCCAGAAACCTTGCGTCACGTTTTGATAGTACATTGTGTGTGTATAAAGAACAACTTATACCTGTATAATTTTATTATAATCATAGAATGAGTACGAAATAAATTCCTAACAAATAAATAGTTGGAATCAAACCTATGAAAATGTGTTCCAGGAAATACTGATCAACAGTAATATGACGTCACTACCTTATATATGTAACTATATAATCGTACATATACTTTCATTACCGTTGTATCAGAATGTCATCACCTACTAGGTAAATTATACAGATAGCCTGCGTTCATTTCGTTCGTTTCCCAGTTTCGGTTTTGTTTTGTACATGGTGTATGCCTGTACTTGTTTTTTGTTCTGCTAATTTTGATATTGCTTGGTTATAAACAGAATATAGTCATAAAGAAAATAGAAAAATCATTGTTCACAAAAAGATTTATAAGTAAAATGTTTAATTGGCTTGTACTTGTTAGATGGTTT
>JAUMHH010223344.1:0-12060 GCA_032359455.1 Chlamys rubida
AACATTTTTATACTCCCGTCTCAACGGGTCGTATTATGGTTATACCCTTCGTCCGTCCGTCCATACATCCATCCGTAAACTTTTTGGTGTCCGCTCCATATCTTAAGTAACTATTAACCCATTATCTTGAAACTTGGCAAGAAAGTTAAAGGCAATAAAATCTTGCCGAAGTTCCATACCTGTTTATATCAGGTCATTTTAAGAGAGTTATTGCCCTTTTATTTACACTGCGCTCTTTTCAACAAAGTTGTGGACGGGCGTATCATGCACTCTACATACTCTTGTTTGTTTGTGTGATGAACTAAACTCTCAATAAAAGTTGTAACAAGTGTTGCATACATCCTCAATTTGAGTTGCCAGAAAATACTGGGGTACGAATTTTGAAACATGGCTGGTTTTGAGTGTTGCATCAAACTGACCTGGTGGAACAGATGACCGCAGGTAAATGCCACTGCTGTGTAGTACGGCCATGTCTGGTCACACATGACTCCTGTCGTGGTCAGTCCACTGATCATCACTACACCAAACCCTGACAACCAGTACTTAGTCTGGTCCCCAAACCTTAGGGCCGTAGACTTAACGCCAATCAGCATATCGTCATATTTATCCTGAAATGACAATTTCCAAAATTAATTTCATATTTCATTTGGCATTATGTACATAATAGACTGAGCTTTACTAATAATGAACGCGACAAAAATCCCTACAATTTTAACATATCACATGTTATATAAAAGGATATTTTTGCACGAGCTTAATTTTTTGTGGTTTTGACTCCAAATTAGAAATTCAATTTTCACCATCTCATCACACAGAGAAAGTCATTTTCAGGGATATACTGTCCATGTTAAAAATTTGAAGAAAAAAAATATACATCTGGTATAGTTCAGATAAATTTAGTGATTTTTATGTTGTCTATAAGTCTTATTACACCAGGGTAGACTGCAACTACCATACACACCAAGTTATAATTATACACTGGTACTTTCTAAGTTCATGTCTACTACCACCACTGCAACATGCAATATGTCAATGAAATTATTTTACAAACAAAAACCTGCTAAATGTGTATTTTACCCCGGGTTTATCAATTTCATATAAATTGTCCAACTGTTCTTTATTTATAATAATTGTGACTTATCAATTGAAAAAAAATGAAACCATGTGCAGCCGCAATAACATTGGAGGTGATAAGACTAGTACAAACACATAAACTAAGTTTATTATAATGTAATCAACTAGATAATAGGTATACATGTATATTATAATGTAATTTATTAGATAATAGGTATACATGTATATGTCAAATAGTCTGATGAATTGGCTAATTTACAGCCAAATGAGAAAATATAAATGCAATGTTCAACAAACCTATTGGTAGTGTAATTTATGTTCAAACAACCACATAGAAATCTTGTACAACACCTCAAGAATTGTCACAAGTAAGTTTACATTAATTTTGGTTGTGATTATGAAGTTTCTAATTTTGTATGCCTTTCATATTTCTGCATATCATATTTTGATGACTCAAGAAATCACAAAAATATCCTTCCCACAAAAATACCCAGCTATACGGTGATTAAAATTGACTTGTTTATTGCCAAACTAAAAACAAGTTGGATTCATATTTCAATCATGACAGTTTTTCTAACTTAATTATTTGGTGCGTCACAGTTACAATTTTGATTCAGAACACTGAAATTGCTGGTAAAAGTAACAGAAAAAAAGAAGAGAAAGTCTTTACCATGCAATTTGTTCAGTAAATCAGCTATATAATGATCAGGGGATCCAAGAAATCTGTATTTTTTATCAATTTGTTATAGTTTGATTTGTCAATCATCCTGAGGCAGTTCTTTGCCAAAATACACAAATATTATATTATTTTAAGCAAGAATTCGCAATTGGACTGTTTGTGGTAAGGCATATTTATTGAACAATATCTTAGTCTCTTAGTAACAAAGCAAACTAAATATACAATTGTACAATAAGTTGTGTTATAACTACACCTGTACAACTGTACTGAAGCTTAGGTAGCATGCTTGGATACCAGGTACAGGGAAAGAGTATCAAATTGGGAAAAATGAGGTATGACAGGCAAAATATATTCTGGTACACTAACATGCAAAATCTTTACCGAAATTACCAGGTGAGAAAACAAAAAAAACCCTTGTTTTAAGTGACAAGATCATAAAGTTGATTGGGTAGGAATCTGTTTATTTAAATTCTGAAAGTTATTTTAGACTAAAAGTAAAATTTGAAAAACATTATCCGTTACAAATGAGCTTTATATATAGCCCTGTGTTAATAGATTTACATACCGGTAAGTTTTGTATATCAGATAGATTACCTAAAAAACATGTACATTCAAATGTATTTTGTCTTTGCTAATGAACATTTTGATATTGTGTTGTATGACAATAGTCAAATTTCATTTACATTGATGAAAGAAAAAATTATCACTGATAGTAACCCACACTCACAGAGTCATTCTAATTGACAGACAGATTTTAAAAGTACAAAAGGTTTTTTTACCAAGGGGAGATAATAGACTGCATGAAACAGTATTACCGGTACCACGGTACATGTTTTTACAGGGTGTACCAGATTCACTAAGCATACTATTACTTATTTTACTCCAACCTTAATTTACCGTATATTACCAAGTAAAAGTTGTCCTTGGGAAAATGTATAACTCAATGTCATGTACTTGGTTGAACTGATTCTGAAAATTGTGTTTTTTGAGCAGAGATAGTCCATGTACCTAAACAAACACTGTAAAAATTGGTAAAAAGCCGCTACAATGAGATAAATGAAACTCCTTGAATAAAGATGTTTAAAGTATATGGCACTCACTTTATGGACAAAAAAGGTGTGGTACAAAAGAGTTCCTACAAGGGGGAGATAACAAGAACAGTCCTACTATATGTTATATCCATGCAGGGAGTAGTAACCCATACAAAGCACTCACTTGATGAGCATAAATGGTGTCGTACAAAAGAGTCCAAGCGAAACAACTGGCATACAGCGGCAGCACTACGGATAGGTCAACAGAGCCCTGCACTGCAGCCCAGCCTAACAGGGCCCCGTAATTGAAGGTCAGGCCTGGTAACCAAAACAAATGTCAGCCCATTAGTATTATCACACAGCAGAGAGGAATTGGTAACTACACATAGTACCAAACGTTTTCTCTGTCCTAAAAAGCCAATATGAAATAACATTAATTCAAACACCTGCCGCATCCGAACACAATGTTTTTCACTGTTCATTAGGCCCTGGAAGGAAGCGGGTTATTCACTTGATATTAGTAACCTGAAATGTTACACACACAGACAGATTAGAGTCAAGCAGAGATATAGAATCTACCAAGGTTTGGCCATCAATCATATAGGATATCCAGACAGCACCTCAATGATGACCGTCACATCTTCACACAGAATAGTTCTATAATAGGGTTAATGAACATGGGAGCTTGTGAAGCTTGAAGCTTCTAAATCAGAACACAATGACAAATGACAAATGACTTCTAGACTACACTGCCATATATCGCCATCACTGCCTTATTATGTGTCAGAAAAGCTGAGCTATGTACATGAGACTTAAAGTGTTAAAAAACCACAGAGTCGATGTTAACAAAATTGACTGACATGCAGAGTTCTCGCAATAATGAAACCTTGCAAGAACATCTCATCCACCTATATATGGTACTACCAGTATTTCAAAGGTCACTCGCAAATACTACTGAGAATTATATGTACACAAGCATGTAGGGAACATTCAATCACACAACAAAACTAACACACACGTCAATAACCCTATCTGATCCATGGTGGCTGTTACCTTAGACTCAACTTCATACTTTGAAATCACTTAAATATAACAAGTTTTATGGTGTGCTCTATGAATGTCCACGACACAAAAAATTCACCTTCAGTGCTGCAGTTAATTAAAAGCTTATATTTTTCTGATTATACATATGGTAATGGGGTTGGGATCTCGGGTTTGATCCAGGAGCAAATCCTGGTAGCATATATGTATTCATACAATTTACAATGCAAAGCAAGCTGCAGGTATACAGGTGTAAAGAGTTCTTGCCCTTCAGCCTCCTGAGTGGATCTACTTATCTATAAAATTTGAATAATCACTTTCTACTCCAAGCCAAACATGGCTAGTATCCATCACATCTTTCCAGAGGAAACATCAATTAAAGTAATATGGCCAAACTGACCATTAATAACCCATACACTTAGCCCCCTGGGAGGTCAGCCCCTCTGTTTTATTTTTTCTGATTTATCGCCACCTGAGAATGCTTTCTATAGTTCTAGAGGAGAAGTCATAGCAATGTGGCCAAATTAAAACCCTTTTGGCACCAATCCTCTGCCCCAGGGGGATCAGCCCCTATATTTATACAATTTTTTTATCCCTACCACCTAAGGGTATTTCAAGTCAAATTTGATGGAATTCAGTTCCGTGGTACAGCAGAAGCCATTTGAAGACGTAGCTGACAGACAGACAGATGATAGATGTCGCCATACCAGCGTAACATCACCTTGGTCATGTAGACCAGGTGAGCTAAGAAAGTTTAGTGACTAAATATCTTCAGAAGGGAAAATATACACAAAGTTTAGTGACTAAATATCTTCAGAAGGGAAAATATACACAAAGCGTTTTTAATTATGAATGGATGTCTTAAATAATGGTTAGGTTGAATAGTCAAACTGCATCATACATGTTCATGGATTCAGATAATTCTATACAGAAAACTCTCAAGTCTTTCAAGTTGTATTATTAAGCTACTCGTTATACATCTAAAATTGACAACAAAAGCATGCGATAACATGCATTCTACAAGTACAACAGAAAATAAACATGCTATACAAGATTACATAGAGGCAAGTGAAGTGTTAGTGCGTAGAACGAAGGAAGAGTGATCAGAGATGTATCTTGGTCTGTGATACCTGATGGGAATAAATGGAATCATAGATGATTGTGTACATCACACAGGCCATATACAGGGACAGTACTGACCAGTCCAGACCACCACTGATGGCTGACCAGGAGATCAGCACTCCCCAGTTCAAGGTCACGCCTGCAAAAAACACGGTCAGGTGTGTGGTAGTTTATCCTAGAACAGCCAGGTATCCAGGTTAGTGTTAAAGATTACAGATATCAATACTAGACACATTTCTGTATCAAAGCAGTTATCTCCCTTAGCTTGTACTATCTATTTCTGTATCAAAGCAGTTATCTCCCTTAGCTTGTACTATCTATTTCTGTATCAAAGTAGTTATCTCCCTTAGCTTGTACTATCTATTTCTGTATCAAAGCAGTTATCTCCCTTAGCTTGTCCTATATATTTCTGTATCAAAGCAGTTATCTCCCTTAGCTTGTACTATCTATTGATATCATGCATGCATTCTTGTGTAAATTTTAAATGTGTCATAAATTATCCTTAATTCAAGTCCAAACAGTTTACAGGTATTTTCATGTGGGATTTTTTGTAATGGAGATATGTTTCATAATATGTATACATAAATTGTATGTGCATATTCACAATAGGGTGGCACATGTCCATATTAGGAGGATGTAAAAAAGGGGATTCATCTGATTTTGAAGTTGATGGATTCAGATTTCTGCTGTATATATAGGGTATATAAAATCATTCCAACAATATTTTAAACAAAATAAAAAGAATGGGGCAGGGGTGCTATTATTGGTAACAAATCATTAACCCACTTTAAAGGTAGGTAGTATGCCACAACAGGATCGTACAGCCTCTGTCCCTATACAGTAAATATAGTATACACCTGCCCATTACCTGGGAGGACTCCCCTGTTAGGTAAATAGGTACCACCCTTTTGTGATAGGGCATACATGTAATTTAAGACTCTGAGGTTTTCATGCAAAAATAACATATTTATATACATGTATATACATTTTCCTTTAAATGAGCAATGATCTTTTCACTCTTCAAGAACAAGAGCTTTGCACATGGTATAGATCATAACATGCTAATATTTTCCAAAAGATTTAATTTCATGAATGCATAGCAATTTACAAATTCATATTGCACTTTTGAAAAACTTAATAGATGACAAATTTGAATGTATTTAATGTAATCATCAATATTTTTTTTACTGTTTATGTAATGTATATAATTAATTGATAAGAGTATCAGAAGAACTTCAAGAAAAATAAAGGGAAATACATATATATATATATAATATCACAAACAACAAGACAAAACTTAAAGTTCTGCCTCACAAACTGGACCAAACACAATCAATCTACAAGTGATTCACAAAAACCTTCTGGATACAAATATTTATACTGACAGAGTAACTACAATGTAGGAGGTCACTTTCTGATGACCTTGACCTTTGATTTCTAAAATGGTTTGTGTTGATTCCTCAGCACTGAGTAAACTGAAAGTTCTTTTATAAATGTTACATTGACAGGCTGAGGCCAGCAGAAAGTGACATCGTATTTAGAATTCACAGATCTAGAAGAACCTACGGAGGTTTTGTGAATGTAACAAGACAGAGTAGAAGTATAAAGGTACCACCTACCTAGCATAGCTTGGGGCCAGTAGGTGTACCTCTTGGCCAGTGGATACAGAATCACCAGCAACATGGACGACGCCCCCAATATGATACTGTCAAGGAAATTTGTATGAGTACTCACTGGTATATATTCAGTAACTATTAGAACACATTCAAAGATATAACAGTCGTCATACAGGTACATACTGGTACTTGCACTCCCGTTGGTAAAGTATTTGCTGATTTTCATTGTTGATCATTTCCTTACATTGTGTTGTTATATGTATGCTACATTTCAAAAGTATATTAACTTAAATACATCTATATTCAAAGAGTTGATATCCAAAATCATTCACACCTGATCCTGTACTTTAAACAATTTTTCAAAAATTTTGGTCCCAGATCAGAAAAAAAAGTTTGACAATTTAAAAAATTGCATTAGCAAAAGTAGTAACTAGTCATAATGTATAGGTCTCCTGGGTATCAGCAGAAATCAGAAATTTGTTGTAAAAAACATAATTATATAATTGAAAATTGTTATATGTTCCAGTCTAGTGACTGCTGAGCTGCTATTTGTGTAAAACCCATACATCAATGAATGATACACTAGACTAACCTGAACATATTGAGCTGACAAAGTATTGCCAGAGACACTGATAACATCCCTCCTAAACAGACCAGGCCCTGGAACATGCTCAGCTCACCGCTGGTTAGAGGTCGGAGTTTTGTTCGTTCAACCTGGTATTACATGTAAAATGTCAGAACTAAGTGAAAATAACAACATATTTATGACGGTAAGTCAAATTTTAATCAAGGATAGAGTTATTGCCCTTTATATTCATTGCCTGATAGCAATTACATTGCTGACATGGTAAAATTATATTTTATATTTGTCTCCATTGCAGATTCTTCACAAGTCAGGTAGATGGATGTTAATACATTTCTTTTGTGCATCACAATTGTAATTCCTGACATCACTGACAGATGATTGCCTGTGGTTATTCCATTTATCAAAATGCTACTGAAATTTTAAACAAGAAATACCAAATTTGAAATTAAAATATTAATATATTATGGAAATTATAAATACCTGGTATATATTATAACTATAGGTATTAGTATATGTTCACATACAATTTCATTCTTTCAAAATTGTGGTAACATATATATATATCTATATCTGAAAAGGACAGCAGGCAAACTACGACATTGTGCTACCACATGTAAATGAAGACCTATTCATAATTATAGAACTATTACCTGTACTCTGAATGTTATGGAGTGTATAAATTTATACATCTCTAAATTAATGAGTTCTATGTTTTACCTTCTTATCAATGTCTCTGTCCCACATGTCATTTACAATACAACCAGCCCCTCTCATGAAGAAGGCTGCCGCCCCAAACAAGGTCAACAGCCAGAGGTCAGGGAGGTGACCTGGGGTCGCTGCCATGGCAATGCTCCATGTGCAAGGCCAGTATAGCAAGTAGGTACCTGGAAATTCAGTTACAGAGAAAAAAATAAGCTTTATAGTACATCAACACCAATAATTATACAATAATCGATTAAATGTACAATTAAAAATAAACCAAATAACAGAAACAAATAACAAGCTGATGCCTCAGGAAAATTAACGTTTTTTTTCAACTACTAATTTTCCAATTTTTTGACATGCCTAACTTATCCTTACAATTTCTGTAATTTAATCAGAAACAAATACAGATCGCAGCTTCACCATACTGTCAATATACATGTACTAGGTATAGTACATAAAAAAAAGAAATTCTTACCAAACACTAATAAAATAGCTATAGTAGGTACATGTACTAGATTTTGCTTTAATGTTGCTCCATCAGTTTAGTTTTTTCCACTGGTCCACTTTTTGCAGATCTTAAATTCTAAATCACAATCTCAGGATATAACTTTTAATTTTTAACTGAATTTTAATGATAGTTGATATAAAAATATTTTCTTTTCAACTGTTTACAGAATATTGAGTTATAAGGAATAGACAAGTTTTAAAAACATGGACACCATTCTTACCTATAGGTTTATCAAATCTGATAAGTCTTAAATAGGGTTGAATCATTTTTGGAGACGCGTCCAGGATCCCTTTAGGAGAAACAGTCAGGCATCGGTTTAGTGGGTGTGTCAAGTATACTGATGGGTCCATCAATTTTCTCTTGTTGAACAGATCAGAGTTCTTCATGGAATGGAAGTTACTGACACAGGACATATTGTTCATCACGTGTCTGGTGTGTGTGGACGATTCATTATGTAGAGACCACAAGGACTTATGGTACAGTTTGGAATGATTGTTTGTTGAGTTTTGTAACAAAATGTCCTTGAATCTGTTACAATCATTACCTACTGGTTTTACATGTTCTGTTTTTATAACATGGGCGTCACAGGCTGGTGATGTATTGCGCTGATCTGGAACTGATGAAGCCGTCAATTTTGTTGATGAAGTAGTAGATGATAAATACCTAGATGTCATCTTTCCTATCGGGCTCACATCTTGAAGACGACATAGAGAAGTTCTTGTATTCACGTTGCAAGAGTATGAAAGCCCGCGGAATAATACTTTCTGGAGCCTCATGTTTCAATAGTTGTGTACCTTGTAATATGTGCCTACAATAACAAGTAAATGTGTATTAAACCATACACAATTGTAATTAACTCAAATACTATTATTCGTTAGCTGGATGGCCATTTCAGGTGTTGATTTATTAATAGAAATGGATTAAATTGAATATCTTTTGCACACATGTTATATACTTGTATATCCCCGTATTCCAATCAGGTACTCATACAGGTACATGACTCTCAACAGAATGGTGTCGTAAATGCAGCTAGTACACCTGAGTTTGAGACCCTGACAGGACAGGCAAAACAAATTGTCTTCTTTTGTTATTTGTGTATAAAAAATTAATACACACGTACATCGTATCATATATGTTAATCTGGGAGTTTAAAAGATAAACTATACCTCATATTTATATTGAACAACGGACGGACAATAATTTTGCAATAATTGGAACAATTATAATATTGCAAATATATCTAGTAATTGTTAAACATATATATAGCAATATGATGTTGAAATGGCAAAAACTGCAAATTTTTCAACTACTACTTTGAGTGCTAGTCACAACTATAGTTGCACTGTATGTCTGTGGCCACCACTGCTGGGCACAACTATAGTTGCACATTCTATAAAATGGTAATTTATATGGTCAACAGCTAATCGTGTTGATTAAAATTTAATCAAACATCAAATAACCAATTTTCATTGGTATTCATATGTTTTATTGTTGAATATTAAAACACTATTTTTGCAATATTTCTACAAAAATTGTGACTTATAAAGTTAAATCTAAATTAGAACTGAGTGAAAATTAAATTCTCCTAATTAATTCAGCACTGATTGGTTACCGTATGTTAATGAAAAGAAGAAAAAAACACAATTTTATTTTTGCTATGCCCCACTAGGGCAAACCTGTGGCTGTTCTGCCCGAGGCCGAATTCCTGGGCCACCAACTTCCAGGGGGTAAACTACAGTTATCTCCACATGGCAAGTGGCTGGCCACCTGTGGATCCGACGGCTCTGTCATGATCAGATCCACCACAACTATGGTAAGTGTACTCTATTTAGTCAGATTTTGTAAAATAAGTAGTCTTGAAGTTTTTCATTTTTGCCATACATGTATTTTATTTGGGAATTTTACAATATAAAAAAAAAAAAAAAAAAATAGTTAGCCAAGAAAAAAAAAATACTGGCAATCCTTAGGTAGGTATTTTCACAGCATGACAGAGGTGTTATTTGTTTGGGGGGAAAAAAACATGAGAAAATACACTCTATTGTAAATGATAATACATTCAGAATGTTTCAAAAGATACAGCTGAAAAAAATAAGAAAATCGTTCAAACTTCAGTATTTTGGAATCATATTTTCATACACATAAAAATTAATATAAAGATATTCTCCATCAATTTTTGACTTTGTGATATTTCAGGACCGGTTCATTGCTATCACTCCCCACGACTTCCACAACCGTGGCGTTAATGTGGTTGTGTTTTCGGAGGACGGTCAGAACATTTTCACGACTGGTTATGATGGCATCCTCACCTGTTACACCTGGAAGTGAGTGTTAATGAAATTGACCTTTATACAAAGTTCAATCCAGAATATTATTCTGCATTCAAGAAAATAAAAACTTATTACAGTCAAGTTTCGTTGAACCAGCCCCACTAATCTAGTTGTCCCACAATCTAGCCAGTGTTATAGGAGTCAGACTGATATTTTTATGCCCCCGCCATAAAATGGGGGGGGGGGGCATATAGTGTTACCCATGTCCGTCCCGTCCCGATTCAATGTAAACACTTAGCAACTTCATTCTTTGACAGATTTTGGTCAAACTTTATACAAAGGTCAAGTATGAGTATACGTCAGGCATCGTTGTGTTTCAGGGTTACAAGGTCAAGGCCAAGGTCACGGTTGCTATATAGGGGGCATTCATGTCTTACAGACATTTTCTAGTTTTTAATCAATTTTTTTTCAATAATTTCAATCTGTAAAACTCTAGAAGCTGCATTCATTTTCTTTGGTATATTAGAACTTCAGCGCATTATAACTTTGTTTTTTTTCCTTGTGTTCCAGCTTCACCCCCAGTGGAATAGGGAAGGCTAAGTCTGCTATGGAGGCGTCACGTGCCCGCAAAACAAAGATGATGACCATCCAGAAAGATGAGGAAGAGGCTCTCGGAGCCATGACTGACTGGATGCCATCTGTTGGGTCACGACCTGTGTCAACCACAGCAGATAAAGACGATAAGGTAAATCAGGATTCTGATTGGTTAAAAAAAAAAAAATTGTAATAGTAAGGTAGCATATATCATGAACTTAAACACAAATTTAATTCACAGTGTACAAGGTAGTATATAACTGAATCTGTAAAGAATTTTTCCTAAAGAAAATAATAATGTCGTCAGACTGTGAATAAGTTATAGAAATTAGCAAAATTAAGTTATAGAAATTGGCAAAAATAAGTTATAGAAATTGGCAAAAAGCTTCTGTAAGTTTCTTTTAATACTGTTTAAAGAAAGTTAATAAGCTGTGAATAAAATCAAATTGCTAAAGTTTGACTTCCATGTTCGCCAGGTCACTACAGCTATGGAGATGGCTAGAGAGGCTGATGAAATCTACACGACGCCCACACCAGTGCCACCCGCCGATGCCACGTGGCTCAACACACAGTCCATAGAGGTAACCAGACACACAATACATAGCAGAGACTTGTTAGATGGATTTTATTGAGACCATATATTTTTATGCCCCCGCCATAAAATGGGGGGACATATAGTGTTACCCATGTCTGTCCCGTCCCCGTCCCGTCCCGTCCCGATTCAATGTAAACACTTAGCAACTTCATTCTATGACAGATATTGGTCAAACTTTATACAAAGGTCAAGTATGAGTATACTTCGGACATCGTTGTGTTTCAGGGTTCCAAGGTCAAGGC
>JAUMHH010223355.1:0-12060 GCA_032359455.1 Chlamys rubida
TAGAGAATACATTATACTACAGAATAGAGAATACATTGTACTACAGAATAGAGAATACATTGTTCTACAGAATAGAGGATTCATTGTTCTACAGAATAGAGAATGCATTGTACTACGGAATAGAGAATACAGTACACTAGAGAATATAGAATACATTGTTCTAGAGAATATAGAATACATTGTACAACAGAATAGAGAATACATTGTACTACAGAATAGAGAATACATTGTACTACAGAATAGAGAATACATTGTACTACAGAATAGAGAATACATTGTTTTACAGAATAGAGAATACATTGTACTACAGAATAGAGAATACATTATACTACAGAATAGAGAATACATTGTACTACAGAATAGAGAATACATTGTTCTACAGAATAGAGAATTCATTGTTCTACAGAATAGAGAATGCATTGTACTACGGAATAGAGAATACATTACACTAGAGAATATAGAATACATTGTTCTACAGAATAGAGAATACATTGCACAACAGAATAGAGAATACATTGTACTACAGAATAGAGAATACATTGTGTTTCATTACAGATAATGCATTATATTATACTATTGAGAGTACATTGAATGATGTTGTACATTGCATGATGTTTGAACGATTAGCTTCTGTTCTACGCCATTGTTCGAACTTGTACTTTTAATGAATCGCCAGATGGCGCGACAGTATACTGAGATGGCGCTGATCAGACAGTTCCTGTTCCGCCAGTATGACGAGACGACTAGAACGATCAATCTTGTCTGTCACAGATCGATGTGGAGTTCCCTTCCGTGAGCGATGGGTGGCCCGCTCTACTTTAACCTCTGACCCTGCAGTACACGCCATTCGTGTCACATATAAAATGTAACACGTTATAAAACTTCATTACACGAATTAAAGACGAATTTGAATTGTTACTTCAAAGTACAGAACCCTCTGGTACAGAACCCTCTGGTACAGAACCCTCTGGTACAGAACCCTCTGCTAGCAGCTATGATTTCATTCCTCTTTTTTCACCTTCTAAACATGTCTTTCATTACGTTTGTCAGGATTGACCAAAACAGCATCCTCATATCAGGCCCATGGAAACATTTACATTGATGATTCATCATCCATGCATTGTTCGGAATAGAAAAACTTCGATTGAAACCGTGATAACAATATGTTTCGGATGTTTATTTTAAAGGAGGAAATCTGATGGAAATCAACCATAACAGATCGTTTATCTCGCATAGAAGTTTCCAGCAAATTTCGCGTGTTTAAAAGCCTATCCAGCAGCTGCTCGTTGTGTATGGACTTTTTATATGAATCATATTTCGATACAAATGTAAAGTTGTGTTGATAAGAACAATTGAATAAATAGCTTTAGCTTCCAATGTGATAAATACCATGACATCTGGAACCTTAATGACAGTAAACAAATATCGGAATTAGACTCGGTATAGTGAGATGTCTTCTGATGATCTACAGCTTATACTGGACTCTTGCTTATTCATTAAACAGTATCTGGAACTGAGGAGAGTGGACTTGTGAAAGTATAGGCTACCTGCCTAACTATTATTATATATGTTCAAAATTCCAGTTAAATGATTGCTATATTATGTATGTAAGTGTTGTAATGTTATTTTGCCTTCAAGCTACTTTGTAGTTACAATTGTGCAAATAAAGATCTGAATTTGAATATAATAGAGAGCGTTTAATGTACCTACCTTTCCGGCTGATTGTTCTTGTTTTTCTTTTACGTTTTTGTTTATAACCTGTAGTAGAGTCGCCATCTTATATCGTCACTAATTTGTCATTCTTTTCTTAAGTTGATCAGTATTGTTTGTGTAGAAGTTCGTTTTTGGTAACTGTAAGATACATAGCATGCTATGTAAACACAAGACAGACTGTTATCTATTTCACTCGATTTTAGTTTTATAGTACATGTATATGCATTAACATCGAAAACCTTATGCTTATCACGTTTTTAATCATTTTATTTACATAATCAATATGGTGTCAGAAGATTCGTAAGCAGAATGTTGACCTACCTTAACCCTGTGTTCATTGTATGCATATATTTATATCAGTAACTGTCATGGGTCCCCAGGATCAGCATCCAAAAACTAAAAGCTTTAAAGCTTGTCTCTAATTGATTTTATTTAAATTTGTCTTACACTTATACATTATAGAACACTTCAACTGTAGACAGACGTATTAGAGCCAGAACGCACACACCACGTGACTGTCACGAAAACACAGCCCATGATACATCATCAAAGCAAACCACACGCAAGGTGTGTCAAAAATAGGTCATAGTCTAAAATAAACAACTTTCTTAGAAATTCCATGGTTACGTTTTGAAAAATGCAGTTTTAATTCAATAATTTACACATTTATAAAAAACACACTTGAAATGTTTTACCGGATTGACATCACCATATTTATGATATTCTATGTGAATATAAGCAGAAGAAACAAACATATTTAAATGATTAAATGGTTGACATTTAGAGAGAAACATAGGAAAGTATATTAATTCTGGTACACCCATATTAGGGCCGACAAGGACTGTTCTTTACTAAGTATGCTAATGTTGTAACATACCAAAGTTCGTCCAATATACCAAAGGGGTATCCTCTTCTGCCTTAATTCTATTATCTTTATTTATCCTTCTTTTGTGACAATCTGTCCATGTAGTTAAGATTTAAAAGCAAATAGCCACTACAACATATATCAAGTAAAAGACGAAAAACTAAACAAATAAACTGGAACATGAACAAACAATTTTCTTTATTAGGATGAAAACTTGTGGTATCAGGTCGACCTAAAGTGGCTTAATGCACGCATTTCCGTAATAAACAGAAATAGTTAATGAGCTATTCTTTCAATACTGAGAACTTTCCAATATTCGTGTTCAGGATTTAGAGATAAGAGGTATAACGGCATACTTAATCAATCACAATGATCGGTTACCGAACGTTTCTTCTCGAATCTTGCTTATAAAGCAAGTTGATTTAAACGTATCGTTTTCACTGACTGACTACTTATATCACGAAATAAAAAAGGCACTGCAATGACGTTTTGCCAGTTCAAATCAATAAAAAAACATATCCGGTTCAGGGAGTATGTGCTGTTTCCTTTGTAGTAATTGCATTCAGGATGGGTAAGAAAACTACCTTTGGAAAAACAGGGCATGGTTTTTACTTAATGTGAAATTGAATACGTGGTATGGAAATGCAGTACGATTTACGTCAGCAAATCATACAAACACTTTACAATTGAAGACGAGGCAACAGATAACATATCAGGTTACTATATATATTTATTACAAAGCGACCTTGTGTTTTTCCTGTACGTTTCCGCTAGTGTATTGCATGGATGCGTAAATAAGCTAATCCCCACTGGAATGTTTCCAGTAGGTTCCTAACAACATCACGTCTACCCGAGATTTACCGTTGATATCAGCAGGCAGGTCAATCTATGCGTACAGGCCAAACATGACTATTGTGTTATGGTAAATAAATCGTATGCTACGACTTTGTATAGATATGTAGGCTTATGAAGCTGTATAGGGCAGACATTCTTTAGAGGATCAGTATAACAATTATACAAGCTTGAATGACTTTGACGAAAACATTCAGCGAAACATTAACCTCAAACTGCCCTCTAGTGAGTTTAAACCACTCGGATGACGTAGGTAGTACGTAGTATATGCATGAAACGTTTTTTTATAGAAATTTGTTGATCATAATGTATCATAAAATACGTTTGATTCGGTATTTCAATGCAGAACTAGTAGATCCTCGGCCAATCTGTATACATTTTTTTACTCATTTGCATGATAAGGAGTTTCATCAATCGTTAATCTTGTTTCTATCACTGTTTTGTTAATGATACATTTGTATACACTTCATCAAAGGAGAAAACCCCGACAGCATGACACAAATCTGGGTCACTAATACCAAACACTGAAGTTTGTTAAGTCTGATAGTGTTATCCCTATAGTAAATCCATAAAGACTAGTGCGAGCGTACTTTACTATACATCGCAAAGTGTATTCACATTAGGTACTATCTATTCTCATCCCTCGGGTGTATCCTACTCATAAAAGCTATTATCATTAATGATAAGGTTTACATAAATATGTAAATAAAAGTTTACCTTATAAATAGAAAAGTGCGTTGACAACCACCTGTACATCTCCCAGTCGCTCACTGGGTTTAACAATTCACAATACTATATTTCTAAGAAATGTACAATGCATTACAACAATGTTCTTACAAATTTACACTTGGTTAAAAGAATAAAAACAAAAACAAACCAATTGTCACATGATGGCAGATTTTGACGATTGATATGACGTAGTGTTTTGTCGTTTGCAGTAACATTGTCCTGGTAACAATCCTTTTCTTGGATACATTTTTTAACTAAGACAAAGTGAGATGCGGCAATGATCGCGTCTACATAATATAGAACACTTTACATCTCATAAGTGTGTCACTTTTTCCCTTTCATCCTCCGTGATTGTTTATTGTGTGTGTACATATTGTAAAAGGAAACCGTTATTTTAGTTACGATATATATATACAATAAAACGATCTTTAAACACTATCGTTTTCCCTTAAATGATGGCATAAGCATGCATATCTTTCCTGGACGGTCTTCACTGTAATTAAACATGTAGTAGCTGTTCTTTGCTGTTCACAAAACATAGTGGAGAGGGGAAGATCCAATGTAGGAGACATAAGGTCAGAACACGTGTGTACCTGGGGTCGTTTAGGTCACGTGATACTATCCAAACCAAACGTAATCTAACACAAACTAACCGCCTACTCGTGTAAATAGCAATTCACTGACAGCTCTTTGTCATTCAACACTTGGCATATGTTCTTTAGATTAAACTAGAAGTAGTTGATATGTATTAGGAAGGAATCATTTCGTTTTAGGATACCTTATAAGTCGCTATGTCTATGTCCACATCATTGTCTCACGTTGTCTTACGTTGCAGCTTTGATTTCTAACCGAAAGTGTAGAAAATATTTAGTAAGACAATTATATAAGGTACACGACCAAGATGTCAAACTGACGCTTAACTGCTCTTTAGGCTTATTATTATTAAGACAATAACAGGAACTGACGAGACTCCCAAACAACTGGAACTAAGGAGGCATTCCAAATACAGAAATTGAAAAGACACCCAAACAACAGGAACTGAGGAGACGAAAAACAACAGAAACTTAAGAGACATCCCAACAACAGGAACTGAGGAGGCGTTCCAAACACAGAAATTGAATGGACACCAAAACAACAGGTCTGAGGAGATATCCAACCATCAGGAACTGAGGAGACGACAAACAACAGGAACTGAGGGGACACCAAAACAGCAGTACCTAATGAGACTCCAAAACAACAGGAAAGACAACATGAATCCCCACAAAAAGCTGGTAGCGAAATCAGGTTCACCGAAAGGAGTAGTGTTTCCAGTACCCGTTCTGATGTCTTCTGTCAAATCCTGGAAAGAAAGTCGGTCACCTTGATGACAGAATTGATATGTTTTACTCATGACCGATTTTGATGTCTTTTAATTGAAATTCGGGTCATGTTAACCATCACAATAGTCCTTCAACGTAGACGGAAGCACGAACCACATCAATCATATCGTGTACCAATAGTATATCAACAACGCTGTTAGTAAATACTGTCATATCGGCTGTTGTGTTTGTGTGGTTAATGTGAAAAATGTTATCATTGGCTTTGCATGAACTGGTAAACAAATAATGTATGTTTACATGACAAACAAACAAGATTTCAAACCCGAATATCCTAGGCGTATGATTGGCTAAGACAAGATCCATGTAAAATCAAAGATTTAGTACGTTTTAAATAATTGATTTCTGGCCAGCGATCGCAGTGTGCGATTTCCTTTTCTTTCGATTTGTATTTTGAAGAAAACTAAATCACAATAACCATATATCTTAGTGAATTGTCAAGAAACAAACTTATATCAATAGCATCTCTGGCATTGATTCACAATACAACGCATTATTACAGACAAAAGGAAATTCCGAGAAATATTGATGATCAGAACGAGGAAGATGCCCGAAACTTGTGAGACATTACCATATGTTTGAGAAGTGTTACCATAACAGTACTGTTAATATAAACAATATCGAACCAGGCTACACAAACATGGCACTCATTCGTCGTTTCACGTATATGTACTAACTAAAGCCTCACGACACTATGCATCATGACAATGCTATTCTAGTGTTAAATTTCAGGTATCGTTGTGACACTTACATTAACCTAAGTAGTGCATGTCATACTTCTTAGAAAACTTTAACATCTTATAACACGGTTACAAAATTAAATCTTCAGTGCAGGAAAATGTCACTCATACCGAAGCTTATTGTCTTCTATGTTACTAGATTTTAGTTGATATACATATTTTAAATATTTTAACATTATTCTTAAGAGGATTTATATTTTGTTTATTCTAATCTTTCTGGGTAAGCCTAGTGATTTGGTGACGTGTAGCAGTCGTTCTGTTATTATTAAACAGGTGAAAGTATCGCACGATCACGTGTGGTTATTTAAATCACCTCCTGCTTTCTAACAATAAGCTATATCTGGCGGTACCTCACGAGTTGCAGTAATTAATGGTACATTGGTAAATCTGGCCTTGACCTGTCACATCAAAGGGGAATGTGATGTCAGATATAAACAAAGAAATCCAATTATAGTTTATATGGTTAAAATACGGCATGTGAAAAATGAGTCCTTTCACTGGTAACACACCAGGTTTGTTTTCACCGAGGAAAAAAACACAAAATGAAGTTTATAAAATAAAATATTTTTATTTTGATAAATCATATTTCAAATCAAGTACCTCAATACATTAAAATATTCATGAACACATTAACTCCTCTTGCGTTTCATTGTTGCTTGCCGGAATTTCCTTGAATATTCTGATGAGGGAGTGGATGTGTTCTTCCACATGGTTCGTCATGGAGAACTCACCATCCAGGTCCCCCAACGCACAAAATCACGTATCCTTGACGTTGCCTAGTAATATTCGGGATGGGATGGATGCGTCCATTACGACTGTATATGTTGTTGTTTGCTGACGTTTGGTGATTGGGCTTTCCTCTACATACGTTAGTAACGACACCGATTTACATGATTAAAACCGTCAGAAAGATGCCGTAGCTTACAAAGTTTAGGAATAATTGTTTTGATTTGTTTTTAGTCTAGCCATCCTTTGTTGATTTTGCTGGTACATACACAAACGTTTTCGTCAGAGCCACCTTAGGCCTTACCTCAATATGAAGGTAATTTACAAAACAACACACCAGGTGTCCCGATACTGTTATACCGAATAAATACTAACCACGGCCATACAATATTGTATTAAATGTTCACGGTGTGTCTCTGTTTACTGTAAGGAGTATATTTGTGCTTGTTCGCTGTATGCTTATTGTGTCAGTGGCGTGGGAAACCATGGAACCCAAATCCTACGGGACAAGATGTTCCGTCCTAAACATTCTAGCTCACACGTTTGGTCAAGTCCACAAAGTTCACTTGTCATAAAGGTCGTGGTTAGTCAAGTACGGTATTACTAAACATTCTCTCTAGAACCAATCGTCACATTCGATATGTTACTGTATACTTGTACAAGCCTATTCTAGCGAGTTACAATTATAGAGGCTCGTCGTTCCATAAAGAAATAAACGAAAGTTGATGCATGGATTATGAAGAGTTGTTATACGCGTGTGTGTTTAAAATAGTTTACGTGCATTTATTAAAATCTTATTTGATGTTCATTCTTATAATAATCCCTAACGTAATACTTCTATTCTTTCACACGTACATTTCAGAACATGTCCGGGTATCGCCGTCACGTGAACTCGCGTCAGGTGGAAGTCCGTGGCTGATTCTACAACAACCTATTTGTATTATACCGTTAATAAACATATTCGGTATTACAATAAATCATAACTGCTGTCGAATCTGCCGATCGCTATCCAGGTTTGACTGTGGTATTATAATAAAACGTTCGATTTGACAAAATATAATTGTTGTCAGTTTCTTTCTGATTGAGAGTTTTAACGCTTACGATTTATCTAAAAGCTTTTTATGTTATTGAGACAATCATTCTAATCATGGTAGATTTTTCTCCTAATTTCAGAAAACATATCAGTCATAATTTTAATAGCATTTATTCATTTCTCCTTTTTTCTGTTAGTAATTCATATGTCATATTTGTAGAACACATGAACAGGTCATGACGACGGTTGTGGAGAAAGATCGCAGGGACTTAGGAAAATTGACAAAGGTTGTCAAGAGAGATCGCAGGGATTTAATTTTGTTGATGACAGTTGTAATGAGAGATCGCAGGGACTGAGGTAGCTCGACGACAGTTGTCAAGGTCATGAAAAAGATCTCACTGATCTTACTAAGGCTAGCATATCACGATGTCAATATGTCTAAAACATGATGCACCGAGAATGATTTCTTTTCAAGTCGGTGATAGGTGTAAGTTCGTTCTTAGGACATAATAACCTGTATAAATTGAAGCCATTTGTCAAACGTACTTTCTCCGAAAAAAACACAACCGCATGAATATACACAAAAGAAATTGTGTACTTTTACATAAATGAATAAAGGGGTTCAAAAGTTCATCAATGCAAATGTCAATAACGATGAGCCAGACGCAACGAGCCTTTTACGGTCCAGTCTAGCCAGCTCCAGCCCAAAGGTTGTTTAGTTGACCATGAGTAAGCCTCAGAGGCACTAATGAGTCCCACAGGTAAGCTACCGATGGCGTTCATCTGATACACGACACGACACCTTTAATTTCGTCAACAGGTGCGACGGATAAGAAGAAAACTAGCTACGGCCTTCACCCTTATCGCGTGCCCTCAGGGATCGGAATCTGAAACTCGGTGAACTGAGGCGGGAATATAACGTTATCACTTGTATGTTCATCAATCCGTGGAAGATGAATTGCCTTTAAGATATACATGTATATATAGCTACTAGATTACCTAAGACAGTGTCTATATTCACACTCAAAGTGAAATGTACGTAGCCGGGTTTAAAGCATTGCATGCAATGTCAATTCTGAATTTATAAAACTAGAACGGAGACGTTGAAATTCAAACACAACCTTTAGCTTCAACAAGCATCTTGACAGATGCATGGTATTCCTAAAACAACCCTTGATAAGTCATATTAAAATACCCAAATCAAACATTGGGATTCAGATATGTAATTTGGATATATTGGACTTGTACTTTAGTTTTCAAAACTGTATATCGACGCTGAATTATTCAATAAAAACACTTTAGGGCTGTGGTGTTAAAAATAACAATTTACCGGTAATATAACATGTCATCTCTTTTGCGCCCAAATTGAATTCTACAAAATTACGTATCATATAGAGTTGATTTAAGTATCTAGGTCATGCGGAGATTAATTTCTCTTAAACTAGTTCATGAGAAGCACTCCGGTCTCAAATTAAGATAGATGCGGTCATGCGACACCACTAGAAGCAAAATATAGTTCCACAGTTCTGAAGGATAAGTGACCTTGATGATAATTAAGTTACCGGAACATTTTACTATGATTTTTGTGGTTTGCATTGGTACAGTACAAACATTTCGGTTTAAAGCCAGTTTGTCTCTCAATAATTAGTAAAAGAAAACTTAAGCTCGGCTTAACTTGTTATGCAAATAAACTTTATACATAACGTAATTGTGTGGCTATCAAATGGGTCACAAAAGAGATTGACATGTTTTAATGTCGGGGAACTATGTCCATGAAGAAATCGACCTTTATGCTTAATTACAGATCCAATTAACTTCCCCATGTACAATTTTAGTGTTTAATGTTTTCAAATTAAATATCTTATTTTGGGTCTAAATGGGGTCTTTAATATGACTTATCTTGGGGCCGAACTTTGGGGTGGCAAAAACCATCTTTAAAATGGCTTGTTGAGTCTTAATCTGCCAATAAACTGAGTGTACTGTTAGATCTCAGAAAATAAAACGTTTGAGCTTTTTTCGTTTTGCGGTTGAAACTATTAATACCACCTTTAAACATTTGGGTAGGTTGGTTTGGTTTGGTTTGGTTTGGTTAAATATTGTTTAACGTCCTATTAACAGCTAAGGTCATTTAAGCACGTGCCTCCATGTGTGTAGTGCATGTGTGCTTGTGTGTGTGTATGCAGGAAACAGGGTGCGTTGGCGTGCTTGCCTCCTTGTGGTAGCGCGGATCTGATGCCGACTTTTTAGTGCTATCTCATTGAAATGCCATGCCGAAGGCACCCAGCACAGCATTCCGCCCGGTCACATTATACTGACAACGGGTGAACCAGTTGTTGCCATTCCCCTAAATGCTGAATGTTAAGCAGGGAATAACAACTACCATTTTTTAAGGATTTTGGTATGTCCCAGCCTGGGGACAGAACCCACTACCTTCTTCACCTGGGCGAACGCTCAACATTCAGGCCAAAAGTGAGGTATTGCCGAGCAAGGCGCTTCGAAATAAAAGGTAGTTAGAAATAGAAAGAAAGATAAAAAAAATTGGGAGGAAATTAAAGTGGACCTGTAATATTTATACCATCACCTTAACCAAATTTTGTTCCCTTTAGTATTTCGAACAAAGGCCCTCCTCCCCAGGGCGACACAGAATAATAACAGACAAGAGGACCGAGTGTTTACTGACCATGACAGTGTCCCGCCTCTACTGACAACCAAATATCGTATAGTCGTCCAATATATTCAAATATATGCATACCAAATTAAATATGTTTCTTAAGGCAATCACCAGGTTAAGTTGACATTTGACAGCTTTTTACATACACGAAACAGTTATGAATTGCCCCTTAAATCTGGATTTTCACAATGAGAACGTATATCACATCAATGTAACAGTCGTAGCAGAACCACTAGAATATGAAGAATATTGAGACGTGAAATAACACGGCTCTCAATAAATTTTCTTGCCATAAAATGTTCTTACAACGTCTGTCGCTATATCAATATCAAATTGCAGCTGAGAGCTTCCCCAGGTACCACCTCCATACATTGGATAGTGGTGATTTCAGCCAAACTCAGTCTTTCCGTTTATCGATTCAATGCTTGTCAATACGGAAAGCGTAACGACCCCGCATGCTAATTGAGGTCATGTATGCAACATGTCTATGTGAAGAATTGAAATGGAAAAATGTGTTTCTGTCTAAATGAAACGTTTATGAATTGTTAAGATGTGGTAGAATACGATAATATTCTTGTGGATTTCGACATTTTTTTCACATAAAACGTTTGAATTGAGTTATTTTTTCCATCGACATTTATTCATTTATGAATATAATACAGGGTATATAAAGCATTACTGTAATGTACATGCTCCTTTTGATTAACATTTGATATAGTGTAAACTCTTTGACATAAATTACATTTAACACTTGGAAGAATGCATGACGGAGAGCCGTGACAATACCTTAACAAGCATTACTTTGTTGTTGAAGCTATGATTAGTTATACCACCTGATGTATTGCATAATATATGATTTTAGTGATGTAAATGAGATGCTTGTCATCTTTAAGTGTAGGTTTTCGTTTACTGTGAGAGGAAGTGCAATCACAATTGACACACTCTATTTGAAGACATGTGCTAATAGTGACATATCCTTCCGAAATACTTCCACCCTGGGACATCTGTAACCCATCTGTTATAAATGACAAGCTCGGTTTGATCAATTTGTTACATGCGGACACATTTAAAGGATGACGTGATAGAATAATCTGAATAACACTAACTGATGTTAAATATCTACTCTGACACAAATCAAGCTCTAGCGCATGGCTTACATGGATTTAGATGTTCATTAAAAGGGAAACGTACAGAGGAATTATATTCTTAAACAAACAGAAATGAATTAACCTATAATTTGTCACAGCTACTCTGTTGAATACCATATCGTCAACAGTCTATTCCGTCTTTGCGTATTGCAGAGTTATCTTCTCCTGTGAGCAGGTATTGATTGTTACGTCATTGGTTTGTGTGAG
>JAUMHH010223366.1:0-12060 GCA_032359455.1 Chlamys rubida
AATTAGTGCAAAGTACAAACCTTTGTGTATACTCTTAATATAAATAGATGTAATCTAGAAAGAAATTACAGAAAAAACACGTTTATATGTCGTTAGTCGCTTTAACAGTACCCATGTTCTATTTCAGCCTAATAATGTGAATAATAACATGTGTAATATTTCGACAAACCATTGAATGTCCTCCAAATGGAGATAACCAATCTCTGCTGCAATTGTACTGTTTTCAGTTCAGTTCTTATTATTTTAACATTTCAGGTTAAGTGATATATCGGTGATGAGTGATGATGCCATACCGATACGTGTGCTCCGCGATGGAACTATTCAATGGAACCCGTCTGGCATATACAAAACGCTGTGTGAGACTGATGTTACTTTCTACCCGTTTGATACCCAAATATGTGATATCAGTGTAAGTACATGGGGCTACACTGCAAGTGAGATAATTCTAAACATTGACCAGGAACCGTTAGACCTCGCGTATTTCAAAGAAAATGGAGAATGGGAGTACATAGCATACACCTCGAGCGCCATAGTTAGAGGTAGGGGAGGTAACTCTTTTTCGTCAGTGACCTTTCATTTGAAATTAAAACGACGCCCAATGTACCATGCATTGAGCATGTTGATACCCACTATCCTACTGGCGTTTCTGAGTTGTATGGCGTTCAAGCTTCCCCCCGAATCTGGAGAGAGGATAGGCTTCTCGCTGACAGTTCTGCTGTCGTACGCTTTATATTTGACAATTTTGGCAGACCGCATACCCACCACATCCGTGAACACGTCACTACTGTGTAAGTTTTATAACACGAATTTCGAAAAAGTATAAAAAAAAAATGCTTGTATGTGAATTCATCAAGATCACATTATCCTCATATGATTTGAATATCTACAAAACTGAAAATATCTTGCAAATAATCCGGACTATTTTTTTCCATACTGCCTTCTAAGAAGCACACGGATTTCAAATAATATTTATATGCAAATAGAAAGAAACATTGTCACCGTAGAACGCACATCGTTAACAACATTTCTCCACGTTGTGTATGATCATGATAATAGAATTATGCTATTTGTGAAATCAGTGGTCAAAATCGTTCAAATAGAACCTTAAAAAGCAGACTTCATCTTTTTGGAAGCGATTGTACTTGCCATTATCCCAACGTAATTTTTGTTTTTAAATAATGTTTCAGCTGTTTACCTCGTATACATCCTGGCGCTGGGAATGATATCCGTCGTACTGACAATATTGGTTCTGGAGTGCCATCATTCAGATCCGGAAACAAAAGTACCGAAATGGCTGCTGAAGACGGTCAATATACTGATGATATTAAGCTTTCAAAAGAAAAAAGGCCAATCACGTTGCTGCTATAGTAACCGACAGAAAAAGGGCCAATCGCGTTGCTGCTATAGTAACCGAAATAACATTGAAAGTATTGACATGTCAAAGGAGATGTCTGCCTATGTTATAAATGAAAAGAATACAACGGCCATCGTACAAGAGCCTGAAGACAGTGAATCCATTATGGAGTATAGTTGGTTGGAGGTCGGGCGGATTTTGGATAAAAGCTTCCTGAAGATTTCCCTCTTTATTGTCCTTATCACGACCCTGTTATTAATGATGGCGCCGACCATTGACTATGTCAATAGATGATCAAACGCAGGCTTCGCGTCTACTGTGTCTAACAACACCAAGAGTGACCAAGCTCGCGTTGTCTGATGAGAGCGCCACTTTCTTTCAAGAGAAACAATCTTGATGGCTATTTAGTATCGGATCTAATAAACAACTTTAATACATATGGGAGATCTGAGGTAGCCCCATTCGAATCGTTCGTCTGGTGACCCTATTTGTATGCACATTACTATGTATCAATCAAAATTTAGTGCTCTAAATTTCCAAATGTTCCGGATTTCCTCCAATAATGAGTATTATAAGTAAGTGTCAGTTCGACATCGCACGAGCCATTTGGTCGAATAACTGTTTTGAAAATGATAATACATTTTGGCAAGATGACCTTAGTCCGTGAATGGTGATTTGCTGAATGAATATATTATTCATTATTCTGAAGTTTGTGTATCTTACCTTGTACTTTTCAACAACATTTTAAAGTCAGGTTTTTATCCTCGTATATGGACAGTTGGAAATATAGTTCCGGTATTTAAAGAAAAGGGGTGGGGGATCCAATTCCCTTGATAACTACAGCGGAATTTCAATTATCAGTTGCAGTGGTAGACTGTTTACGTCTGTATCCAATAATTTGGTGAAATTTGACGGCGAGTACAATAAGATAACCGATGTTCAGTTTGGATTCCACGACAGATGCTTTTATTTACATTACAGGCCTAAATAATCGCAGTCTAAAAAGAAAAACAAACGTCTATACTGCTATTTCATTGACTGAACCAAAGCTTTTGACCTGATCAATAGACAGCATTTAAGGTACAAGGTGATCAAAAAGGGTAAAAGGTTAATTATTACCAGATAACTTTATAAAAAAGTGAGATTTTTTCGACTGTAAGATTGGACTTTTTTCTAGGAGAAATTTTGTCTCCTGTTATTTTCATTGTATGTGACTGATTTCGAAATGCAATTTATAAATAGAGGACAGCTGCCCTTCAATCGTCTTACAACTAATTAACATATTTTTACTTATGTATGCTGAAAATACCGTTATCTTTGCCAAAACACCTCAAGGCTTGCAAAAGATGCTAGACTCTTTGAGAAATTACACTCTCAAGCGGGGCCTTACTGTTAACACCTGAAAGACCAAAACTGTTGTTTTACGAAATGGATGAAGATTAAAAGATAATGAAAAATGAGAGTACAATTTGTGTGTATGTTAGAGAACGACTTCAACTATCTTTATTGAATTGTAATGGAAAATTTAAACAATAAGAGAAAAAAATATCTGACGAAGGAAAAAAGCATTGTTTGCAACATTGGGTGTAAGTAAGAAACAGTAATTTAATATTGAGACTCAATCAGCATTGTTTGACACATATGACAGTATTATCGTCAACGGATCAGAAGTATGGGAATTCTATAATGGCACCGACATCGTAAAACTTCATGTAGATTTGTAAACGGTGTGTGCAAATCCACTACAAATAATGGTATATTTTGAATTAGGCGTTATCCATTTATGTTACAAGGAAAATTGTATTTTGAAAACCGTCATGAAAATATGTCGCTCATTTAGGATCAATGGATCTGTGAAATATAAGATGAATCCTACCGTTTAGGTTTAGGATATAGATGGGACGCTCAGAATGGGAACGATTATTTGATATTTTTGATCAAGAGGGGTATAGTGTTAGTACAGGTATGTCTGAAGGTATTCTTTACAGGGAATAAAACAATACAACTTTACTAAAGTCATATTTAACAAAGTCAAATAATATCGGGAATCTGAAAGAAATTGCTCGACTGTCAGTTCACAAATAAAATATTGAGAGTGGGCGTGATGACATCCGCGATACTCCAGGGGTTACGCCCACTCCGGGAGTATCAAGGATGGCGTTATGTTTGCATTGATAGAACTTATAGGTTATGTACAAAGTGTAATCTTAATGATATTAGAGAAAACGAGTACCAGTTTGCACGAGATATACTTATTTAAGACGGAGGTATTTGAAATGTTACTATAGAACTAACCCGAGTGTGTATAACCTTGTGAAACTACTTACTACACAGAATATTAAAAACAATATGTCATCTTGGAAAGTATCTGATAGCCGCAAAAAAGCGGATCAGATATATGACAGTTTGTATCTATAAGGTATTCATTCTCCTGTGACCAATGTGGTTTTTTGTATATATGTAAATACACTGTTTGTTATATGTCTACACTGTTAAGTCGTAAGGCTTGAAGTAAATAAAGAACCTGAACTTGTAAAGGACTGGCAGTTTTTTTACCTAACACTTGTCTACCAATATGCAAAACAAGCGGCTCTTAGTTGTGAAATACTGCAACTGCATTACTCGAAAGAGAGAAAAAATCAAACAATATTATGTTGCCGTAACAGAGCGTTCTCTCAAAGTTTCCGCCAAAACGCCCGAGTTACCAAGATCTCAGGATGATGTTGCCCCATTGACAAATGAAAACGCGAAACAGACATCTTCTGAAGCCTCACAAGTCTCCTTCTGAAGCAGTTAGAGATAAGAATCAGCGGCGTTTTCAGGAATCTAATACCGAGAACTTTGTGGATATTTGTAACGGTGTTGACAGATCAATCCCTTGAGCGTATATCGCTATGCGGGAAAAGTTAACAATGTTTTACGAAGACGTTAACTTGTTGCGGGTATTTACCTTTGTTTGTCATAAATATGCATGCTTGTAGATTATCTGTATGGTTATATAGTTAGCCTAAAGCTGTATTAGGATAACGCACACGCTATTTCAGGGAACTCCCTGCTATTATTTTAAAAAATGGAATAATAAAAAAACAAAAAAGCCAGTTATGGCTGGACATACTCTAGGTGAGATTAACGTAAAACATTTTTAAAATTTGGTAATAGATTCAGTAATGTATTACACCGCATCACACATCTATGTTGTACTCCTAGGACCCACTGGTGATGCTAGGGGCTAAAAGGTAGGAAATCCATTCGGTTAAAACTACTTTTGAAACGGAACGGGAGGTGTGTGAAAACCCTTATCAACAGGATTGTTTATAAATACATATAACTTATCTCAATGGTATGATATCGTTTATTATTTTAATGCGTAACACAGCTCTCAAATTTTTATTTCGTTAATTTTCGTTCATGATTCCAAATTCAATAAGTGTGGTTACCAATTAAAAGTTTTGTATTTTGATTATTCGCTCAATTTCAATGAAGAACTAAACCATATCAACAAGTATTATGCATTTATATATTTATTTCGACAAGTAATTTGACATCTGTTATTTGCATATATCAATATTTACACCATTTGTATAAATTATGCAGTAAACGATATGATATACAAATGAAATTAACAGAAAAGAAAATAGAATTGACCTTTTCAATTTTTCTAAACGAGAAATATTAGCTTCACTGTTGTGATACAATTTTTCCGAATATCCAATAATGATAAGGATGCAGACCCGCCTCGTTTATGTTTGATTCTAAAACCTCGTATAACCAACGTTTTATCACTTGTTTGCAAGTTTCCCAATCACGCCAATATCCAAACGTCGTACTACCTTTCTCAGTACCATTGAATCAGAGTTACAGTCGAATTGGGACACTGTATATTCCCGAAGTGGAATTATTGTGGAGTTTGAAATCGAAAGATATTTTGAATTTCTCCACAAAATGTTTTTTATCAGAACTTTTGATTTTTCTCCTCTGTATATTCCTTTGGACAATTAAATACCATTTACCTAACTCAAGAAACACCTTCGTTCTTTTAAAACATAATTCGTTAGAAACGCGAGAAAGGCTAAAATGAAATATTACGATTTTCCAAAAGGCTGTCGGCATTCCTATGAGAACTAACTGTGCCCCTTTTCTGGCTGCAATTTCGTTTTCATATCACACTGAATACATTGAAGAACTTTCCAGGACTGGTAACAACAATCTAGCCAAGTCCTTCAACTTTCACGATATACTCTCTTTTAAATAACAGGAAAGTTATTGACAATGCCGATCGTTGATACCCTCCTGAACTTGAAGTCAATGACACTACAGACTCTTCTACTTCTGCTGCTTCCCGTGATCTTTACTTACAACATGACCAACATAAACGGCTTACCATTAAGATGTGTTACGAGCGAGACGTGACGTGATAGTAACATCGCTGCGTCCTCCCAACATGCGGTGTTTTCACGTCGTTGTTGATTTGGTATTCAGGGGTTTGTTCAGAACTTGATCATGGTATATGTCGACTGCTGACAGACAAACTTACAACGAATGGGATTCCGGAGAATGATGAAGGCTATGGACAGGTTTGATGGTCACCATCATGATCTGAATGGGTAATATGTTGTTCAATTCTTTGTGTTATTGGAAGGTCGACGTTTATGATTATGCTCATACATTTGTAAATGTCGTCTTTTTGCGTTGTCATCACTCCGGTTCTCCCCATTGATGATGAGATCATTTGGATTTGATCTTAATTTACATTGTTTATGTCGTTGATGAAACAGAATATGCGTAACCTTGCGGAACACCTGGTCTTATTTTTCATGTTTTTTTCTCACGCATGTCCATAAATCCTTCCTTCTTGCACATTTTGCCCCAGTGTAACTTTTTTTATAATTAAATTTTTGCTTTCCCCCGAATAGTAGATATTTTCAGATTATATCGTATGTCTTAAAACAATTGACAACACGAACAATGATGACGTCATATACCAGAATATTTGGAGAAGTATTTGTAAAATTCTTCGTTTGGTTAAAGTTGATTGGCAATGAAATGTTGACTTTTGTGCAAAACTGTTTTTTATCAGTTATAAATAAGTAATTATTATCTGTGAACTAAATAGTGCTGTATGTATTTTTAACATAAATTATAAGGAATAACGTGATAATTGTTTGGAGTTATACAGTACCAAACAAATTGTGTGTACTGTTTTGCATAGTTGTTCTCGGTTTATACCGTATAACTCTGAAACATAACCATATGTATTCCTTAATGTGTACAGAGTACAGCTTTAAGGTTGTGTCAAGTATTATTTTTTTAAAGTACTTATTAACGATACATGAGCGCCATAAATGCATAAGAATGTATATGATAAACGCGTTAAAATACGACTGTTTTCATGTCGGACCCAAGGTTGGTCTTAGACACCTGTGTCAGGGTTAAGACAGGAGATCTGTTTCATTATGCACATATATGGTGATATTTCCCTTTGACCATGTTGCATATTGAAACATTTGAAACTATTATTTTGACTCGGCAAAGAAAATTCAATTCCATGTGCAATTACATTGTAACAACATCTTACCAGCATGCGATAGGTTTTTTTCGTCGAATGTGCTGAATGTTTTTTCATGTAATAAGTCGGTAGCATTTAGCTATTTACCTCTTCTTCTTAAGAGCTATGTGATGTGAAGACAATGCTCCTTATGGTGGCACTATATGTGAGATTATCATCTTTCAGAAAGGAGTGCAATTTTCGAAATTTGATAAAAAAATATGCCTGGACTCTTTTAGTGTAAAAAACAATATATAAATTCATGCAAATAAATAAGTTATAATCCTTTTATTTGACATAACTAATTACTCACATACAGCTACTACAAGTAAATGATTATTCGTAATCGTGTATTTTTGTTAATATTTGTTTAACAAATAAAATATTTCCGTTGTGATTAAGTATTTATTGTTTGGAAAAGGATAAAAACAAAACAAAATCCGATTCTGCGAGGGGCCACACAAGTCGCCTCGTACGACCCCGAAGATATATACAGTACAACATATTCCAAACACAAACCTGCATATTTAGGGAAACATGTAATATTTTCTGTGTTTTCATTTGAGCTTAATTAATTGATTACCTACAGTGTACCTGTTTGGGACACAGACATGCATTGAATGACGAACTCGAGTGATTTAATTATTGTCTCTTAGATATGATTTCAATGTTCAGTCATTTCCTATTGGTGTTTAAAAACTGATAACATGGTAGAGTATACTTTTTACCTATAATGGCATTTTGCTATTTTCATTTCTCAAGCAAAGGCAAGGTGATTATTGTCAGATCGACATACACACAGCAACGCATACCGAGAGATTATTAATGTAAATATAACGCTATTTCAAACGATTTGTGATAGAAAGGTGACAGAATTACTGGTTTCAAGTTGCACATCACAGTACACTTATAAACAGAGAATATGTTATAATATGATATTATAACACTAATTCTTTATTGAAATAAAGCGATTGTTCCAAATAGCTCTAAAATTCTAAAAATTACCAGTACCAGCAGTATATATATATCCGTTAGTACAATAAAGGAATCATAAACACCTTAATATGCATCAGAGTACTAATAGATACCTGTAAACAAAACATTAGTATATCAATTCATTCATAAATAAAAAAAATAACATTTAAATAACTATTTCTTTAACTCCCCATCATCGTCTATTGTCGATTTAACAACTAGCTCCAAAACATCATGTTTTACCCTTATAACAGCTAGCTCCCCGATATCATGTATTATCATTATAACAGATAACTCCCCATCATCATCTATTGTCCATATTACAGCTAGCTCCCCGATATCATGTATTATCATTATAACAGATACCTTCCCATCATCATCTATTGTCCATATAACAGCTAGCTTTCCCCCTTATGACAGCTAGCTCCCCGATATCATGTATCATCATTATAACATATCCAGCTTCAAAACATCATGTTTTACCCTTATAACAGCTAGATCCTAAATATCACGTGCTATCCTCATAACAGCTAGCTCCCACATATAACGTTTGTCATTATAAGAAGATCCAACTCCCTCAAATTACGTTAGTCCTTTAAGCAGCTATCTATCTGATTTAACGCATATACTTATAACAGCAAAGTCCTATATTTAACGCGTGTCCTTAAAACAACTAGTTGCATGCATGTATTCTATAGTGTGATAACAACTAACCCTCTAATATATAACGTTTTCACCAAAACGCTCCCTCATATAGAGCGTACTTGTAGCAACTAGTTTCATGATATACTGTATGTCATAATAGCAACTAGTTTCATAATATAACATGTATCCGTATAGCAACTACCTTTGTCATTATACAGTAGCAACTAGCTTCATAATATAACGTATGTCATTTTAGCAACTAGTTTCATTACATAACGTATGTCATTATATTAACTAGCTACATAATATAACGTAGGTCATTATAGCAACTAGCTTCATGATATAATATAAACCATTATAGCAACTAGCTTCATGATATAACACGTATCCGTATATCAACTAGCTTCATAACATAACATATGCCTCATAGCGACTAACAGAAACTCGTTTCGTTATAACGCGTGTCCTTTTAGTGACTAGTTTCATTACATAGCGTATGTCATTATAGCAGGAAGCCCCCTCACACAATATGTCATACTAATAAAAGAGTAGACTATTTATAACTAACACTGATATAATTTACACGCGCGTACATGAATATGGCCGCTACATGTATTGATTTTAGTATGCACTGTACAGATACATGTACAAGCGGTCATGTACAATTGTACCAATAAAGTAAAACTTTCAACAAAAATTTACACTCAACATGAAAACAAACAATCAATGAAATACAAAGTATAAATAATTTTTAAAAACATAACAAACTAAAATTTTGCAAATAGTTTTGGCTTGCAATAATCAAACATGTTTACCTGTCAAGCGTACAGTTCTATATAAATATGTACCGTAAAACGGCTACCAAACAGCTTGTTAAAGCTATGTATGTCTTTAATAGGTAACGATATGGAAGACATTGCGTAGCCAAACGCAAATCGCCATACTATTGGCATCGTTTCTGAATCGGGCCATTGCACTGCTTGTCTCTGAAATAGTTCAGATTGTACGAAAGAAAGATATATATATAATAAATGTTGATAATGAATTTAGGTTATTTTTGAAATATCCAAGCGTATTGTGCTCCGTCTTATAGCCGATCTTAGTGGACTCCCACGGCATGGTCATACCACAATGAAATCGTCAAACTGGATCGTTTGGTGTCAAACAGATACTCCCTTCTTATAACGAAGGTACCCCCCCCCCCTCAAGATTTTTTTTATTAACAAACTAAAATAAAACGGGGAAAACATCGTTGTTCAAATCTAATAGATGGCATAACCAATAATAAGCGCCATCACGAATGCTACTGTCGTGATAAGAACAACGAACAGGAAAATCCTCAGGAAGCTTTTATCCAAAAGTCGTCCGACTTCCAACCACGTGAAGTCAACAATGAAGCCGTCGTCCTTAAACTCCTGTGTGTTATTTATGTTCTTCGATCCCTTCTTTAGATTGTCGGACGGTTCTTTCACATCAATACTCGTTATGTTATTTTTGTTACAGCAACAGCAACGCGAATGTCCCTTTCTGTTTTGAAAGCTTAATATCATTAGCACATTGACAGTCTCCAGCAGCCATTTTGGTACTTCCGTTTCCGGATCTGAATGATGGCATTCCAGAACAAATATTGTCAGCAGGACTGATATCATTCCCAGCGCCAGGATGAACACGAGGTAAACGGCTGGAACATGATTTGAAATATGGAATTACTTTATCATAATGGTAACTATAATCGCTTCAAACAATCAATGGACAAACACAGTATATGTGGGTGTAAAAAAAGAACCAACAAATTCCATAAATAACTGAAGCAGTTCAATACCATTCTCTTCTATTTCTGAAGCATTTTCATGTGAGAGTAAATACATTTCAGCATTTGGTTTAAATAGGTGTACAAATCGCGTATGTATAAGTTATGACGGCAAATAATGATGAGTCATGACGGTAATAATTTGAAAATGACATTCATAACTGATATGAATGCCACCTGAAATTGATAGGGTTATATGATGGCAATGCCATACAACGGTAAATGCAATACTTACACAGCAGTGACGTGTTGACAGATGTCGTTGGGATGTTGTCAGCCACAAGTGTCAGGTAGACGGCGTAAGACAACAGAACCGTCAGTGAATACCCTATCCTCTCTCCAGATTCGGCGGGAAGTTTGAACGCCATACAACTCAGAAATGCCAGCAGTATTGTAGGTGTTAACGTATTGAGTATATGGTACATTGGTCTTCGTTTCAAATTCAAATGAAAGCTCACAGACGAGAAAGAGTTACCTCCCCTGCCTCTATCTGTGGAGCTCGTTGTGTACGATATATACTCCCATTCTCCATTTTCCTTGAAGTATGTGAAATCCAATGGCGATGAATCTAAATTAAGAGTTATCTCAGACGCAGTGTAGCCCCATGTACTTACACTTATATCACATATTTGGGTATCGAACGGGTAGAATGTTACGTCAGTCTCACAGAGTGTTTTGTATATTCCAGACGGTGTCCACGACAGGGTGCCGTCACTGACCACGCGTATCGGAATGGAAGCGTCGCTCATCACCGATATATCGCTGACCCTGAAATAAATTAAACCCAAACTGTTGTCAGTACCTTTACAGAAAAGATCGGTAAAGATTTATCATCGTTAGAAAACATATTTGTATCTAAAAATGTACATTTATTTTCACATGTCAATTGTACAGCCTTTGATAAGCTTACCGAATCAAAATATGGATATAAAACAATTACAACATGAATGTTTTCCTATCAGAAAAACATCGGTAATTTTCGTCATTATGTTCGAGTAATCGGGAACAGTCATGTCGTAAATGTCAAATCCATCTTTAATGGAAATTCCCGAATGCTTCGTCGGGTGACGTAAATAGTAAGAATAGATTAAAATACGCAAGATTAATAGGTTATTAAACATTTGGGAGGACAGTTTGTTTGTGAAGTGAATTAACTATACACCCAAGTAATAAACGATGTATTGTCTATTTTGATTTGAACGGAAATATTAAGATTCAAATTCATGTTTTAACACATATGACGGTATGTAAAACAGTTGCAACATTATTGCATATAATTATAAATGGATCTTGAATAGACGTTCGAATGCTATTGCATACCATATTAAGCGTTTCAGAAGAAATATTTAAACAACTGTTGGACATATTTTTACATATTGTACGATCAAATAACAAAATAGTATGGACACGATTTAAGGAAAAAAGAAATTCAATTACTCAACGCTAAAAAAAATAATAATGCAAATATTTAAAATATATCAATTATTTAACAAAACAACATCCAACAACTTTCTGTAATGTTTTGATCAGTGAAATAGTATAAACAATGCTTCGGGACACACGTTTATAGTAGAAACAAATACTATTTGAGAGGCAGATACACATCTTAACGCTCTACAGGTCTCTGCGGGAATCGATGCTTAGCCCATATTGATGTTATCTTCTCTTGTGAGCAGGTATTGATTGTTACGTCATTGGTTTGTGTGAGAAAATTACGTCGTTTTCTCAAAA
>JAUMHH010223377.1:0-12060 GCA_032359455.1 Chlamys rubida
ATCGAGTCATTTCGGTACATATATAACAACTATTGTACATACGCTTACAGCGTAACCGAAATTGACATCAATTTTGTGGACAACTCATACACATTTTACACCTTTGTGTGCATACGCTTCACTGGTTATTTGTCTGATGAAGGCGACAGTGTACATATCATACTAGTCATCGAAACATCACATACATTTTTTTATTGGTTGTGAAAAAAACAACTTCTCATACAAATCCCCACATTTTATTCTGAAATATGAATGGATATCGTTATGCATGTAAATTGAGTTAGGATTTCTGATGTCAGCACTTACCAGGATTTCTAACTGAATTGAAATAAACAGGACAGGTATTGCCAGTAATAGATGGTCTTGAGACCCTACTCTAGAGAATCTTTGGTGTCAGAAATGATCAAAGGGCCATAACTCTGTGCCACAAGACCTGAATTCAATATGACACTCTGCCATCCCAAGAGGTACTGTAAATGTATTTATTTTAGTGGTGGTCTTATTTTAGCAAAATTCATGCTTTAAATATTGCAGTAAATTATGATTGTGCCAATTAAAGTTCCTGTATATTGTTTTCTATTGTGGATGCCCCAATTATTCGTCAATGAGCTAATCTATCGAAAATTTGATAATGCACAAAAACAAGTACCCTTAACAGTATTCCAATAAAATATTTGGAAATCGTAGATGACAAAGTATATGAGATTACATCCTCGATAACCAGGGGTTACGCTCACTTTTGCTCTCTGCATGCACCCCTGGAATATGTCAGCAAAATCAAAGGCTAAGTGTGCGCCACCTTGTGGACGAGACAAAAAGACTATAGTTTGATCCTTTCATGTACATCAAAAGAATCTGGTGGTCACGTGCACATAACAGTAAATTTTACTGACTTAGAAGTCGGGTGTCCCTCCTTTATAATCTTCAAAGGACAGGTATTAGCCTGCAATTGGTCAGGTTTTTCCACCTGCGACCAATCAAATAGTTCGCCATGTGCCTTCAATTTTGCTATGACATATTCCAGGGGTGCAGAGAGCGAACATGACCATGACTCCTGGAGTATCGAGGATGAGGAGATGTGCATGCATAAAAGATTTGGCAATCGTATGTGACAACAACCTATTATGATATGGATCATTGTTTTGTAGCGGAACTGGGTTGGATCAATCCTTGTCGACCATGTATCTCAATTGTAAGAGTGTCCATCTAGAGTTGGGAGGGTCCTGGGCTCAAATTCCGAGCTGGCCGTGTATTTTTTTTCTCTCCTATTAAAGTGGTGCCTGAGACCAACCCTTTCTTCAAGCATTATAGGTACACAAGGGGATACCAGGGTTGTAAAGTGGTGTCTTCGGGGGCAAATACTTAGAAAAAGATGGGAGTAATGTAGCAAACTGGACTGGGTCAATCGGCAGTAGCCAGGTATGTAGCTAAATTGGTAGAGCGTCTTTCCCATCATAATCCAATATGTTGGAATCTGACTTTTATATTACACCACAGTAGGGGCTGATACAAAAATTAGTGTTGGGGAACAAGCATATGTAACCATGCAGAGAGATAGAAATATAAATCCAGTATAATTTTGTGTCTCTGGTGTACCCAAGGATCGGAGGGGGTGGCTTTGGCACTATGTATAATTTTAGAGTGTTTGATGATGTGTCCCTCCACTCACTGACCAGTCCTGTAACTAGTTGTGCTATTATTTACTACCGAACAGTGGTTATATCGATAGTTCTGTAAAATAGTAGGCCTATATCAAATCAATCAAAGTTTAATTTAATCGAACAGCACATGAGAACCTAATTCTGCAATACCTCTGAAATGATGAATTTAGTGAAATCCAATTATTTTATTTAATTAGCCTAATTACAGTGTTAACTTCTAAGCCTAATTGACCTAATAACTCCGAATTCATAGATATTTTGTATTGTATTTATGTCATAAACACAGAAACAGAAATGCCATAAGCTGAGTGTTTAGACGTAAAACTTACTATGCCTCTTTCACGAGTGAATACGAAGGAGCATGACTGGGTAAGCCCAAAGCATGTCGTACAATGTAGTTATTTCTGACTCCGAGATCAGCTGTTTCGTGACAGTCAGTTTAAAATACACGTTACGTTGACATAAAATACTCACCAGACAGGAAAGAGAGTCAGACTATCTTCTTCGTGTCACAACTGTGTATAATATGTGTCAAAACAACGATATTTCTCCCCACTTAAAACTCATGGCAACTTGCTGAAGTTTTGTTCGAAGTTTGTGACACGTGACGTCACGAAAGCGGAAGAGAGGTGACACGGTTCGGAAGTAACCACGAAAAAGGGGGCGTGGCCTAAACAGAGAGTTAAAGGGACACACATTATGACGACTAAGATTGTCTACATTACAAATCGAGACGCATGTTATACGTTCATAAACATTTACCTGATCTTTGATATGATACCAAACCACACACATGACACAACAGACACGCACCAGAGAAATATAACTTAATATAGGCCTATAGTCCATGAATCCTCATTACATGTATCTGGTGTCTTGTCTTAAAAATCACCGTTGATCAATTACATTTTTCTTTTTCTTGTTTCTTACCACACCCTAATGGCGATTTTATTTTTCAAATCCGGTCTTTTTGCAGATTCATGAATGTGACTTATACGTATATATATGTATAATATTGTGGTCTGAAATACACTGTATACGTACTGTCTATATAGTTTCATCTTAACCTCAAAGCACTGCGTGTGAGTATCTCTTTATATTGTGATATAACCTGCATGGTACACTGTTCGTATATAAATGCGAATGATCTAAGTACAGAATAAATATCTGTATAACGTGATTTAAAGGACACTGTTCGTAACCATGTACATTCAATTGTGATGTAATTAAAAGTACACTGTTCGTTTTTGTCTCTATATGGATATGTTCGGATATAAAGCACATTGTACATGTACGTTGTATATTGTTTTCTAATTTAAGTAACCGAACGTGTAAGTATTTTATTTTTAAGTCACTGTACGCACCTGTCAATTTAAAAGTCATATTAAACGCACATCATGCTTTTACTCTTCACGATTGAGACAATATATATATATCCGAACCTATCTACGGTTTAATTGCAACAGAATACATATAATTACAGGAAGAGAATCTTCAACTGGGAAAACTATTTCACCCTCTTTAGAAACTCCTGCAAGTTCGAGGAAAGAATTGGCCCTCTGTATATATGTTGCATGACATCCTCGATACTCAAGGGGTTACGCTCACTTTCGCTCTCTGCACACCTGGAATATGTCATAGCAAATTGAAGGCATGTGGCTAGCTATTTGATAGGTCTCAGGTAAAAAAACAACCTGACAAATCACTAGGCTGATACCTTTCATTTTAAAGATTACAGAAGAGCGACACCCGACTTCAAAGTCCGTCAATTTTACCGTTACGCGCCCGCGAGATTCTTTTGGTGTACATCAAAGGATCAAACTAGTCTTCTCGTATCATCAACAAGGTGGTGCACACTAAGCCTTCAATTTTGCTATAATTTATTCCAGGGGTGCAGAGAGCGAAAGTGTGAAACCTTTCGAGTATCGAGGATGGTGGTAAGAGATCTAGGTGACTGATTTGGCCCCTGACGATCGAATCCGTGGTTTACTTCGACGTCTTCTATTTAGGGGACATCGAAGTAACAAAGATTGATCTGCTGGCCCCATCGCAACATTTGCATGGAATCTCACTTGCATCGGATATATATCCTTTCTTTTCTCACTTCTCTATTCTTTCTTTTCTCACTTCCCTATTCTTTCTTTTCTCACTTCTCTATTCTTTCTGTTCTCACCTCTCTATTCTTTCTGTTCTCATCTCTCTATTCTTTCTGTTCTCACCTCTCTATTCTTTCTTTTCTCACCTCCTTATTCGTTCATTTATCACCTCCCTATTCTTTCTTTTCTTACTTCCCTATTCTTTCGTTTCTCACCTCCCTTTTCGTTCTTTTCTCACTTCCCTTATCTTTATTTTCTCACTGCTCTATTCTTTCTTTTCTCACTTCATTATTCTTTTCTCACTTCCCTATTCTTTCTTTTCTCACCTTCCTATTCTTCCTTTTCTCACCTTCCTATTCTTCCTTTTCTCACTTCCCTTTTCTTTCTTTTCTCACTTCCCTATTCTTTCTTTTCTCACCTCCCTATTCTTTCTTTTCTCACCTCCCTATTATTTCTTTTCGGCAGTGTCTCCCATCGCACCCGTCTCGAGTCATGTGACCTTTGCGAGTAAGTTAAACCCTGAACAGACGAAAACCTTCGTTGGGATCAAGACGTTAATGGAAATCACATATTGGCCGTATTTGAAGCGTAATATCTGCCTCTTTTGTAACAATTAGACATGAGAAAGTTTAATGCAGCAAAGCCAACTAAAGTACAACATAGATTTACGAAAAGATTGAATCGGAATCACTACGTTGAAAAATATTGAGCTTTCTAGCTATTTCCAGAGACATGTTGAAGACTGGCGAGTATTTGCTTTTGTTGCTTTTTTTTAAAACAAAAAATATTGACAGCGAATTTCAATAGCAATATTGATAATAGTCTTTGACTAATTTATCAAACTTTAGTAGAATCTACGTGTTTTAATTTTTATATAGGATATTTAAAAATTCGAATTAGAGAAATGGGTATTTCGTTCGTGAATTTGGAAATTGAGAGAGTTTAAATCAGCCTTTCTGATCAACTTTGAAGGTTGATGATTTGTTTGAACATTGAACACGAACATTGGTCACGTATCCAAATTAGTACAGTTACCATGCTTTAATAAATTAGTTACAAACCAATACTGCTATTGAGATTAGCCAATTGTATTTTCTATCTTAAAAATCTTGATTTTCAAATCAATTATACCGATGCAACTTTTAGATATCTATCTACATGTGTATATTGTAATTTATTGGGTCTTGTTATATTTTTCATTTTCCTTACTCCGAATGCTTCAGACCAGTTAGATATTACACTTCAAAGGTGCTATAAGTTTGGCGTGTGGGATGAGTGGTTTTTCAGAAATATTGTTTAAAGGGAAACAACTCATTTTTATGAAAAAACATTTATTTAATATGGTGAGAATAATCGTTTAAAAAATCGTTGAATGTTATAATGAAATAAACACTTCTAAAATACATTGAAATAAAAACAAGATTTTTTTCTTTTATGATAAACCTAAAAACAATTTCAAACCGTTAACAGTGCACGTTTTTATTATGCATATACTAGCGGTTCACATCAAGCACATGATTCAATATTGGCATTGCTTGTGTAAAGTAACTCCAAGATGGCGACCCCCATGTACACGTGTTGGTGAAGATATCTTCGATTCATCTTTCTAAAAGGCGATATATACTGTGTTAATCTATATATTTTACAGTTTCAACATGAAGAGAAAACAGAACAACCAGGACACCGATCCTGACAAGGTTCGTTGATCATTAGAATCGCATCACTACACGTTTCTGAACATTTGTAAACAAACTGGAAACGTGGTTTCTGTTTTATTCATATGTTCGGATTTCGGATCGATTTACAAGTTAACTTGCATCAAGTTATGACAAACAACACCACTTTTTGTATGTGTATTAAGTGTGGGTTCTTGTGTGAAACTATATCCAAACCCCTGTATTTTTCTTGCTGCAACTGTCCAAAAAAAAAGGATGCAGTATATATCTCAAATAAATTAATATTTCTACAGGAGTTTGAATTTAGTTTATGCATGCATTAGATGAAATGTAGATACACACAAATAAATAATCTAAAAACAGTTGTTTTCACCCATATTAAGCATATTCATGAAAGACTTTGCCTGTAAAATTCTAACTCCCATGTTTTTCCACAATGAATTAAACCACAGAACTTTTTTCAAAAACGTTGTCATGTAAATAAAGTGTAATATTTAAATCTAGTGTAGAGATATATACGTTTTAAATGACATCAAAATTGAAATTAAATTTAACTCTTAAATAAACAGAACAAAAAACACCAGAAAACGGATGACGACGATGAAGACAGCGAGGAGTTGGATGATTTTGATGCAGATGAAGACAGCTTACAAAGTGATGTTGGAGATGAAAGTGAAGATGATTTTGAAGATGACATAGACATTGATTCAAAAATGCAATCGTCAGATGTAATTGACACATCTTTATCAACAAAAATCAGCAAAAAAAATTTGTTCAAGCCTCCCACTAATGATGAGCTGAACCAGCTGAAAGAGACTGAGAACCTTTATCACTCAAGTCTGTTTCGTATGCAGGTAATAACAAAAATAAAGATACCACATCTTTGTTTTGTTCATTAAAATGTATGATTATGATGAATCCTAGATTGATTCACTTAGCTGCATCAATTTGTAAGAATAGGTAATATAGGGTTTTTGCCAGGTGATTTGTGTAGGGTCTGGTACTGGGACCCATTCCCAATTGAAAAATGACCCTGCATTTTCCCAATTGGATTAAAAAGCATGTTTATTCAAGTTTCCAGTCGTTATATGTGCAACATTAAAAGTATTACAATCAATGTAGAAGCATTCAAAATACATAAATAACGAAAATTTGAATTGATGTGTTTATTTATTGCTATAATTTTTATTCTAAGAAACAGGTAAAAGAAATATTGCTAATCACATTTCCAAACTTATGATATTTTCCCAAACCTGTATATTTGGGAACACTGATGATATTTCCCAATTTTTGCCAAATGCCAATGATATTTTCACAATTCCTGCTCAGGGGCCCTTTCCCAAAATAGCTGGCAAAAACCCTGTAATATATAAGTACAAAATGTATTACAAATTATTATAAATATATATTCAGTACATGATAAATGTTTATTCAGTGAATACAACTATGTTATGGTATATATTTTGCATATTAACTCATTAAAAATATGACCTGTTGTTATAAGTACATCATCAAATGATAATGAAATGACATCATAGACTTTCAGATATTTTATGATGCATAAAAAATTCAAATTTTAAAAGAAAACAAGATGGCAGAAATTTTTACTTCATGAATGACTGATAGTGGCATGCTTTTCACAATAGTCACAAAAATTCATGATCAAATTAATTTTCATTTTCAGGGGCTCTGAAATTAATTTGAAAAAATCTTAGGTTTCATATATAAATCTCAAATGAAATGGAAACTTGTGCAAGACTTTATCATAATATATTTTGCCTATTAATATTACATTATGCCATTATTAAGCTGTAACTGAGATTCATTAGTACAATTAATTTCATCAATGAAAATATTAAATAGTCTCTAAACCAGTACTAAGAATTCAATTTGGCGCTGACGATTAAAAAAGTACACTAGTTTTATTTTTTCTAATGTATTGCATTGCTTCATTGTGTTTTATATGATTTATTAATTTCAATTTCTTGTTATGAAGATTACAGAGCTTTTGTCAGAAATAAAATTGAAAGCTAAACGGCGACGACAAATTGAGCAAGTCTTCACCACTGTCAAGGATATGCTTTTGGGTATTCCCAAAGGAAAAGCTCACGAGGTAAGTGTGACTAGAATATTATAAACTGAGCCAGGTGAATATCAAATAGCTCATTATAGAATACATATGATTGATCCAGTATGGTACAATTGGTATTAACATCTAATTGATGGCATTAAGTTTCAAAGGAGATAGCTATATAGTGGATCAATTTTATTAAAACACGTAGAAAACAATATACCTTTGTCCTCATTAACAAAATTTATATTTATTGGGACATAATCTGCTTTATACATGTTCAAAGATAATGCCCCTCGTTTTATTTGCCACCTTGCTTACCAACAACAAATTTTGAAGTCCCTTTTCTTTTTCTTCTTAAATGTTCTTTTGTACATTACCGTCAATTCATTGCCAAACCTCTTTATAATGCCAACATTTCTCTGGACAATTTGTGGCAGTATAACAAGGTGTTATTGCTTTATAACAATAGTATCTCAAAACATCGATTTTTTTTTATGAAAAAGAGAATTTTAGTTGACAATGTATTAAAGGTTATACCATTGTTTAAATCAAATTTTGAAGTATTATATACAAATTGTTTAGCACTCTGTCAGTTTTCAGATGAAATAGTAATTATACTGAGTTGAAAAAACTTACGGATTAATACAAAGTGGATATCAACTTTATAACAAATCATGATGTATTTTGTGTGATGTTTATTCCAGCTGATGGATCAAGACTGGTTACCGAAAAAGTTTGTAAAAGTTCCACTGTACCAGTCACCAGAAGCTGTCAAAGGTCGATTCCAGTTTCTTCCTCCAGCCGATGTGGAGATGGTTGGCAGCTTCTCGTCCAATACCTGTGTCAGACCAAACGTGACTTTAGACATCTCTGTGACAATGCCAGTGGTTAGTACAAATGTATTTCCATATCTCAGTGCATATAGATGCTTCAGTGAATTCGTTGACCCCAGTTACCCTATGTGTACAACATTTTACATATGAGGTATATTCAGTGATAAATTTACAAATGCGTCCCCGAGTCCAAACTCATAGAATTTGATGGGACTCTGGAAATACTGGAAATACTGGAAATACTTAAATTTAACATTGTGAGACCCAATGTGTTTAGCAATACAGTTGAAAACGTCCAATGAAAATAAATTTACATTGGTCACTGGGTATCTAATTACTGGTGATTGATAATAATGTTTCAGAGATTTTTGGGAAATGGATATTTGGTTTGTCCCATAACACCAAAGTAAATCATAATGGTATGCCTTGTGAGGGTATTTCACACAGAAATTATCCCAAAAATATACCCTGAGCTCGGAGTAATGAAACCCTATATTTAGCAGTTACAGGAGAATAATGTATATATTCTATATCAAGGTAGACATTAGAAATTAATTTTACCTGCTGACTGAGAAATATATTTCTTTACTCTCTAAAATGTGAAGGTTTTGATCGAAAAGATAATACTTTCAAGAAGTATGTTTCTATAAAAGACAAGATACAAGAAATTGCATTTAACGTCACATATTTAAAACCATAAACATTAACACTGTAGTGCTATTCCTGCGACAAACATTGGATACAAAGTAGAATTAACATAAGTAAACAACATGTAGGTAATTACAAAGGTAGTTAAGAAACGGCAAGCAAATATCACAGGGCAATTTAATAAGTAAATTGTTATTTTAACAGCTTATATACAGAAGAACTGTGAACAGGTATATATTACAAAAAATATTGTTTTATTATAGGAATGTCTACAGAGTAAGGACAACCTGAACCAGCGATACCTGAGGAAGAGAGCCCTCTACCTAGCCGTCCTCGCAAAACACCTGAGGAAAAAGGAGGAGGTGGAGGACCTCCATTTTACCTACCTTCATGGCAGCCACTACAAGCCTATACTCATCCTGAAAGTTAAAGGTAGGGAAAAGTCGAAGAAACAAATTCTTAGGTCAAATGTTATTACCAGACTGCTGTATTTAGAATTTTTTTTATTTGAAAGATTTTTATTGCAATCATGGTTGAATTCCCCTTTCGAACATTTGCTCAGTCCTGCATCATTTCATTGTGTTACAGGTGACACAGGAAAGCCAGTGGCTGTACACCTGCATGTGATAGCTGAGGAGGGCCTGTTCAAACTGAACCGTTTCCTCATCAACAAGAACAATGTGAGAAAACAGTGGTACCGAGGCGAAGCAGAGGACGTAGAGGAAGGTAACCTGTGATACATACCTATATACATATCCCATGTTTGGTCAATTGTGTCTTTTTTTGAAGTTTATGTAAACTAGAACTATGGTCATATTCGTGTATCCCCGTTGAAACGGTTCAGGTGGCGCAGAAATATTCCATGATAAACCAAGGCACTTGGAACGAACTATAGGCAGAACTAAACAAATTGCACAGTTTCAGAGAATAAATAAAAATAGATCAAGAATATCATGTCCTTCTTTTACGCGTCCACTAAATTATATTTAACAGATGTAGATGCTGATCATACGTGTCTCACCGATAACAACGACCTAAGGTGTACTAGGGTTTCACTATTTCAATGCCCTATTTAAATAATCACTGATTATATTAGAGAAGTCTTGTGTTTGACAGGGGACCAGCCGGCAACACCCTTGTACAACATGGAAGTTCTTAGTGACCTGACCTCGACCCAGAACAGTGACCACTTGACCAAAACACTTGGAGATAGCCAGGGGATCAGGGAGGGGATCTACCTGCTGAAAGTCTGGCTTCGTCAACGGGAACTTGATATGGTTGGTATATTTGGCCCCAGTTCCACAGTTTTATTGGGCAGAATGGCTGGTCCATACTGATAGTGAGCAGATTGGCTCGTCCACAGTTGAAGTGGGTATAATGGCTTGTCCACAGTTAGTAGTGGAACATTTATAAATATAAAGTTTATTTATTTTACAACAATTATGAAACAAGTTATTTAAATCACTCTTGTTGGCCCGTATGTAAGCGTGCATTGGGTCGTAATGTGGTCGGGCAGGTGACCCAATACCTTTTCACGTGCGATCTGGGAATCAAAACCCGGTCGCCTTGGTGAAAGGCAAGTGCGCTATCCACTGCGCCACCCAACCACCCAACTGGTAGAACAGTCAGTTACAGTTCTTTCACATAAATGAATAAAAAACTCTATAAAAGGAGCTATGCAGACTTGTGTCATAGAACTCTGTGTAGACACCTCTCTGGAGGGTCTGTTACCTCGGTACACCTTGAGCATGGATCAGTAACATTGATATGGTACATTACAGGGTTACGGTGGTTTCTCTGGCTACATCCTCTCCATGTATGTTGCTTATCTGCTGTCAAAACGACGTCTCAGTAGGATGATGAGCAGCTACCAGGTCTTCAGAAACACACTCCTAAACCTTTGTAAGTATCTATAACATGTAATCATGTATAAGAACAAGAGAATTCAGAATAAAATACTTTACTTGAAAATTGCTTGTAGAAGTCTAGCTAAAAAGCTATTAAAGAGAGATCAAAATATTTTGGAAGTCCCTTCATCCTTAGAGTGACATCAACTCGTTCACTCCTGAAGACACATTTGAACTCTCCCAATTCAAAGGTTGGAATAGTTCATTATGAAATTTCAGGGGTGAATGAGTTAAGTTGGAAATAAAGGAGCATTCTATTTCTTTTCTGTCAATGTAAGCACAAGTTAAAAAGTTAACTCTGTTTTATTGTGCATCAATTTTTCAGCTAAATCTGAATGGACAACAGAGGGTATTACATCATGTGAGGATGGCGAAGATCCCCAGCGCCCTCAGTTGTCAGATTTCCTTGAGACTTTTGATGTTGTGTTTGTTGATGTGACTGGCTACTTCAACATCTGTGCCTGCATGAACAAGTCTTGTTATAACCGGGTGAGACATTTATTTTTACCATTACAGTACATTGCTCCCAATGTCATGTTTCATTTTTCAGTGGGAAATTTGATGTAAATTGGAATGTGACATTAAGAGACCTTTGTTTCTTGCCTGTCATATTTTAAATATTTAGTATAAATCTCCCCTTGACATGAAATAACAAATCTAGCTTTAGCAAAAAACTCTTCATCGTCTGTTTTGTGTATTGTTTTACACCAAGCTAAGATATACAAGACACTGGTTAGTTACATCTGTATATGTCATCAAATTCATGGTGACCTTTAGTTTTCTACAATAACTTTAACAAGAGCTATTTCATCTAAGTTAACATCTCATATTTTATTTAGAAATCATCTAATAGCTGTGAGAAATTTACATCCTCCATGTCTAAATGAATAAACTAACTGAAAAATTGTCATAAAAATTGATAAAATTCCCATGAAAAATCACTAGTTATACATATGTTGTAAACTGGCCTTCATCTTTGATTCTACAGGAAACAAGTCACAGGAATAGTTCATGATGGTGTAATGTGTTTTATATTTAGATAATGAAAGTATTCTCAGTATGTAGGTTATATTTAGATAATGAAAGTATTCTCAGTATGTAGGCGAGGTGGAATCTGCCACTGACCATGACGGACGAAAAGTATTTATGGACGAATTTAATGCCG
>JAUMHH010223410.1:0-26863 GCA_032359455.1 Chlamys rubida
CATCGGCCGGGAATCGAACCCGGGCCTCCCGCGTGGCAGGCGAGAATTCTACCACTGAACCACCGATGCTTCATACTAAGTTAATGTAAAAATAAATTACTTATACATTAAAGTTTGATATTCTGAACAAGTCTATCTTATTTCAACATTATAATCCGGTCCATGCCATTTTTGAGACTCATTTTAACAATGTATTTTTTTCTGTATTTAATTCTGGATACGAAAGTCAATGAATATAAGTATAATATTTGTACTTTCGTTTTGTTACCGGAAGTATTATCCGAATAGTACAGTACCGCACATAGAGTTATAACTGTCAGTAATTTAAATGACTGTACGCAAGTCCAATTATTGTTTAAGATCTGGTTGTTTATATTTATTTACATACAAAAGAAATTGATAAAAATTAATGTGCTGATCTTAATTTACCATAAAGTCAATGAAATTCAAACGCCGACAAATTATCTCCCTTGAATTACACGCGCCATATCCTGCGACGGCGGTTAAAATGACAACACGTTTCATGAGCTACTGTCACTTTGTAGTTACCCGATAAGCCCAACTTCTGGAAGATCTCTCGAAATGGCTTCCTTTGTGACCGAAGTTTTAACTTCGGCGGGTAAATATTAGTTGCAGTAAAATGATAACTTTCCATCGTCATTGACAGCGCATAAACTTGATGGTTACTTTTTACTCTAACAATGTTAGAGGTTTTACACGGCGAGTCGGCAAAATTATATCCGATAGAAAAAAGGCCGACCAGTCGCCTGTCATGTTATGGGAGTAGGTTACTTTTGTGAAACCAAATGGTTATTCTCCTCTGTATATGTAGTCTACCGGATAGGCTTAATCTTGAGTATAAACTTACGGGTTGGAGGAGTGCTTTTATAGTTTAGGTTGATTTCAGTCTTTGTTATGGTTTCAGCACACAGTTACCTTTTTTTTAATTCCACCCTGCATGACAATGAACAAGAAATGTTAAAATACTACCGTAAATGGTAACTTACCCAAATGCAGGATTATTACCCATATATGCGGGGTTGTACAAAACCTATTGAAGTTTGACAGTACTAGTATCCTCATCATTTCATCGGTTTAAACAACAGATACATGCGCACAAGGCATACCATCACAATTCACTTCATTCCCATAAACAGTAACTATTTAAACCCAAATGCAGGATTGTGACCATTGACACATATGTGCGTTTGTGCTCAACCTGTTGTAGGCAACATGAACAAAATAGTTCCAACTTCCAGAATGTGGTTAAGTTATATTATGAGCAGAAATTGAAGATGTAATAGTTTGAAAATTATAAATTTTTTAGGATATTTACACTGATTTTGTTTCAGGAATGTCAAGTCGAGTAAATGTTATTTTAAAGTCAGTACATGGACTATGATCTGAATATAGAGGCAGTTATGCCTGCGTTCAGAATAAACTTTAAGTTCAACTAAGTTATGGTTGAAAAACATGGTAACACTAACACAAGCCTAATCAAGCTTTTACAACCGACTGAATGTAAAAGGAAAATGTTAGATTTGAAACAAATTTACGAATACATGTACTCAATTGTTGTATTAAAATATTTAGGTAAACTGGAGACCCAGGAGGTACAGGGGAAGCTAGATGCCCTTACTAAACAGATTGACTCCCTGAAGATACAGGTGTTTGAAGTGACGCACAACAAGTACATAGACTTCCAGTCTACCATGAGCACATCTGAAGAGCTGGCAGAAAATGTGGAAAGGATTTCGAAAGAAATGTCAGATGTCTCTGATAGGATTGAAAATGAGGTATATTTTATATGAAGGTTGATTTCAAGTTAACAAAAGCTTAATTTTATGCCAAATTAATAAATTGACACTTGTGCCATTTGATAGTATTGGGGTACTTGTTCTGTTGAATTTTTTTTTTGTATTTTTGTTGTATGTATTTTTTTGTACAATAAATCTATTGTGTCGCCCCTGGGCCAAATGTCATTGCATTGTGACTCACAACTTACCCCTGTTTTACATCTAAAAGCAGTCTCAATTATCAACAACAATTTTTGTGTTTTAGATCAAGAGTCAGTTGAACATGTCTACAGAGGTTGTGGAATCTCTGAAGCGCCAGCTGCTTGAGGTGACTGATGTCATGCTTGTTCTGGAGAGCTTGGTTCAGATACAGGAGGGTCTTCAGTGTATATCGGGAGTCAACAAGACTTATAATTTCTCCAAAGCAGCTGAAGCCATTCTTAACATACATGAGCTGCTATCCAGTCTGGTGGAGGGTAACAAAGATGTCAGTATTCTTATGGCCTTACAAACAGAATACTGGGTACAGAAAGAAAAATTTCTGTATGATATAGGCGACAAATGGAAGTTGTTTGTTATTTGGACAATGCCAGACACTAGCGAATCAAAGCAACAAAAGTGTGAACTTAAGATTATGACAGGTGCAGAAAATTTGTCCATTTTGAAAGACATTGTTGTAGTGATGGAAAAGTTGGGCATTTTAGATTCAAAAATGAAAGGTTTTGGGGAAAGGCTATTCCTACACATTGCTCAGCCATGTATTACTCACTGTAAAACAGTGCTGAAGGATAGCAGTACAGGCAAGTCTAAGACCCTGACAGTCCAGTGTTGTGAAGAAAACTCAGATAAACCGCCTTCACCTGTAGAAGTATTCTCCAAAATAACACAGATATTTAAATGGTTGAATGACTGCTTTCTACACATTGTGATTGATGATGAAGGGAGTGGGCAGAGCCAGGTGTTGATGGAGAGACTGGGTGGCATGGTGGCTCACCAGGTGCTGGATCTGATTGTGAAACAATGCCTCACACGTGCTATTCCAACAAGTAACAAACAAATGGAAGGCTTTCAGAATGACATATCAGCTACTGAAGTCTTCAACCAGAAACTTACAGAGATGAAATTCATACCACCAAATGAAACCACATTGACAGATTTTGTACAAAATGTTAATGTTCTTTTTGCCAACAAGAAATGCCAGGAAATTTTGGAGAAAGCCAGAAATTTGATGACATCTGATATGCATAATTCTGTGCAGGTGTCGGATGATAAACCCCTTGGAGAGTTACCTCCCCTTGAAGTACGACATGATGTGCCTTCCGGTAAGAAAAGTAGGAAATTGGACTTGGCAGGAGAAGGCAGACTTAGTGATAATACCTTCAAATTACCATCCTGTCACATCAGGTAAAGAAAGATCAATGTACATGTGTCTACTCTCCTCTGTATATATATACATGTATATATGCTGTATCTGTTGCACATACATTTAAGATCAATATATATATAGGTAAGTCACGTAGATCATCTATAGTTTCAACATTTAAAATTAAATTCACTTAAACTTGGGTTTAGTTTATTTCAGACTGGTCATATATTTCAACAACTGGTTATATTTATATTATCAGTCAAGTTTAACATGTCAAAGGTCAGCTTTACCTCTTTTTGATGTCAAAAAGCATAAAAGGAAGAATGGTAACACTAAATTCTACACCTAATTAGATGTTTTTGCTATTGCAATTGGTCCACCTTTCCACCACTTCACAGTTTATCCTTCACTTTGATAATTCGTTGTCCTCAAAGTCCGATACCAAATACTTCATGTTACTGGCTTAGTTTTGCAGATTTATAATTTGAAAAATATGTATGATTTACTTGTTTTTGTTTCAGTGTTTGTATTCAGCAGCTGCTGACTCTTGCTTATGAGACTCTACATGAAGCTGGTGAGAGTTCACCACAGTGTGCAGTACAGCTGTTCTACGCTGTCAGGAATATGCTGGAGCTGTTTTGCAGCGTTTTCCCCACTTACCATAAAGAGAACCTTGTCAACTTCCCTCAGCTAAGTGGTGAGCTGTTGTACAATATCTATACATTTTGTGACAATTAGTTATCTCTCTTTGGTTACAGTAATATCTTAGTATTTAATGAAGCTAAAGAATCAAATGAAAATTCACAGTTCATATGCATGTATTAATTTAACCAGTACATTTGTCTTAGGGAAAATATGGAAATTACTTTGACTGCATCAGTCAGGTTTTGTCGTTTTCTAAAATGCTTGAAAATATTTTTAACAAACTTGGTTTAGATTAGATCTAAGTCCGTGGTGATACTAAGGTTTGATTGTCATCATGAACTATGGGAAATTTGATAAATTCATAGATTTCCAAAATCTACAATACATTGCATTTTCATTGACATTAAATCATATTGGCTGGGCAGGAGATACTTATTCTCTGTCTCTTTTATTCCAGCCATATTCCACAATAACTGTATGTTCATTGCTCACCACCTGATGACCATGGGCCACCAGTTCCGTAAAAAACTGCCACCATCTATCAATGCAACCTTTGTTGACCTTGTACAGAAAATTCGCAGACTTGGGACGGACACATTCCTACAACAGATGTCGCGAATGAAAGGTGTAATGGCAGAGTGCCTTAGAGGAGCAAATGGTAGGAAATTTTTATGTTGCTTGCTTTCTGAGATTTAAAGTAGACTACAATGAAAAATTTCTATTAATTAAATCTGAATTAGAACTTAGATTTTCAGATGTAAAAACTTCATGGACAAAATAAATGCTGAAGTTGTTTAAGAAACAGAGTACCATACTGGTATATCATTGACAATGGTGCTATCCAGAATCCATATTATTTTTCCTTTAAGTTGGTTGTAAACTTAATTTTTTCCTGCAGTGAAATTTGTTCAATTCTGTTGTTTCAAATCTGTATTTCTGAGGTATGACTTGGCTTCAATTGACAGGGTTTGCCAGTGTTTCTGAGGAAAATATGTACTTCAATGCAGAACGTGCTATAAAACAGACCATGCATCAGTTTCATCATCTTCAGAAGGTCTGGCAAGAGGTGCTTCCACCTAGTGTTTACAGGAAGGCGATGGGTAAGTTTGGGTGCTGTTTAATTGTTTATTAGGAGGCAACACGTAAATCAATGTGCTGCCACTTAGTGTTGATTAGGAGGCAGTAGATTAATCAAGGCCCCTTTTGCGTATCCAGTTCAACTGGTTTGTCTGTTTTTAAATTTAACATTTTCGGCTATAAATCCTGGCAGACCTGCGAATATTTATGCTTTGTCAAGGCTCACATGAAAGCAGGTCTGACCTTATTTTACAAAACCTGGTTAAACCGTTTGGATCACGATAAACGAATGCGACCCTAATGTTCATGGGGAGCCAGTCATACTCGCTTGAAAAAAAAGCCAGCTGTTTCAGCAATGAATTTCAAATTGAAATCCTGTAACTTTATATGGGGCTTTGAATTATCTAACTTGATGCCATTCCATTAAACAGGCACACTGCTGAATTCTGTGGTGGTGGACATCGCAGCGTCTATTGTGGTATTGGAGGACATCTCCTCAGATGATGCTCGTCAGCTAGCTACACTCCTCACCATCATCATGGATAAGGCTGGACCACTACTGCAAACCCCATCAGATGATAAGATCAACTTGACATTTGAACTCCAGAGGAATGTCTCGAGGTGGCTTCGGTTTAAAGAGTTGATTACAGTGCTAAATGCCAGTCTATTAGAGATCTCCGATAGGTGGGCTGAGGGCAAGGGTCCCCTAGCTGTAGAGTTCACACCCAATGAGATGAAACAACTCATCAGAGCCTTGTTCCAGAACACGGAGAGGCGGGCTGCTGTTCTGGCCAAAATAAAGTAGATCTACAGGCAACAGTGTGCAAACCTGTGATGCCATCAGCCATATTTTGATGTCAGTTATCTTTACTTTCAATATCGTTCATTGTAAATTATTATTGCCTTGTTACAAGAAGTGCTAAATACAATGTATACCTATTTTGATAAGACCTTCAGTTGTTGTAAATGTCTGTTCTTTATACTTTCAATGTCTATCTTGGTAAATTATTATTGCCTTGTTACAGGGAGTGCCAAATATTTCTTCTGTACGATACGTAACACAGGCTCAGGGAAGCAAGATTGATTCAAGTTACAATGAAAGTGTGTATACTATATATAAGGGACTGTGATGAGCTTTCCAGACTAATGAGAAGTTAAATTTGAAACAGATTGTTTAGAAGGCGTATGCAATAATAATAAATTTCTGTAAGCTTGGTTATTATCTCATGGTGATCATTTTGAGTCTCGCAAGTTGCACGATATTTTACACTCATTTCTTTTTATGAGGAAAATATTACAGATTATTTGGACCTTATGTGCGATTTGAAAACATTGATACAACAAAGTCCTAGCTCCAGGTTCATGATATAAATGCAGTTTTAAGCCCAACTACTGAAAATCCAGATTTCCAATAAATAATTATTTTTCTTTGAAATAGTTCAAATTTTGACTATCAAATTTTGACTTGGGGGTTAGGATAGCTTCATGACCCAGATGCCAGATGTATAATCACCATCTTAAAATTTTTGGATTCAACTAGATTACATTTTGAGACAATTACTTCCGTTACATATGATATATCTGTAGAACATTTGTAAAATATGTACCACACCCATAACTATTATTATGTAGTGATCAACTTTTAGTCACCAAGACACCTTGTGACAGTAATGTTTCACGGTATTGTGTTTACATTGACGAGACAAAATTAAGTATCTGTCTAGTGTAAAATCACAAATAATAGATGATGAAATTCGAAGAAATTACCACGTATTCAAAAAAGCGTTATTGTTTGTGTTTGTACATAGATAGAATATGAAATGTGATACAAACTGTTATTAAAATAGAAGTACTTGTACAGATATAATGTAACTGTTAAATCATTAAAATTGTATTTTGAAAAGCAATACGTTTTGTTACTTTTGATTCGAAAGTCAAAGGCTGTGTCTATTTCAATTATTTGCAATGTCGTCTTTGAAGAGGTATGAAAAAGCATGAAAAAAGTCATGTTTAAAAGCAATTTGTTTTTATTTTGGATTCATAGATTCAAAATATGGTTTTCATCCTTTAATTGATGACAGATAAAATCACTTGCACTTCATACACAAAGCCAGAAATGTTACACATTGCTATGTTGGACAGTCCCAATACAGCAAAACCTTTTAAGGATCCTCATACCACTGCCCAAAACTATCAATGCTTCAGAAACTATTCTTTCCTACATCACTCTAACTTTGATAAATAATTTCTGTAAAGAAAACCATTCTTTGTGGGACGATTATGAAGATGAAATAAACAAATACAATCAACGACAGTGTTATAATTGTCAATGGAAGTCACCTGGCCCATCTGTGCTAGTTTTATGCAAAACGGAATTAAGGGGAGCCGAGGCTACTGTATATAATATACTACTTGAATAGTATTGCACTGAAGAATTCCTTACTAGATCCTTCTATAGACTAACTCCTTATCCGAAATAGTACATGTATATGTTTGACTTGAATGTTATCAAGTACTGAATTATTACAGCAGGATCACACGGCCTGTCCCTCTATTGTGTTCAGTGTGCTTCCAACACCCCTTTCATATAAAGGGTCCACTTGTAACATATTATGCATAAGATTTAGTGTTGCATGCACCACTCTGTAGTTTGTAAATTTATATCGCTCAATCTTCCGATCAAAAGTTTTGTATTGTTTAAACAAAGAAAACATTTGATTTCCAAGTAGGTGATTGTATGTCTTAATTGAACAGCAACTATGTTTAAGATAATGTGCTATATATAAACATAACACACTGCTTAGGTTGAAAATGGCAAGTATTGAAACCTTTTCTGGAAGATCAGTCGGGTACCTTGGTATACAGTGGTACATGTACACCCTTATTGACCCAATATAGTGAACTACATGCATGTAACAGATGCAGGATAGTTTTGTTAGTCTCATTTTAGTGGTAAAAATGGAGCTGCAAACATAAAATAACATTTCTAATCAAGTAAAAGTACCGGCCTAGAGCATATTTAATGCTGCAATGATTAGTATTTTTCAACAGAAACGTTGAAAATAAATGCACAAAATTATAGATGTATACAGAAAGTGAAAAGTTTTCATGTAACATTTTACATTAATCTTCATACATCACATCTCATCCAAACAATCTGAAAGCACCTTATAAATAGGTATGCATCAATCACTCCCATTCATCAATATATACACAGTGATATATCCCTGTAACTGTCTGTACTCCAGACCATACCTAAAGGGACAATTTAGTGAATTCACAACTACCATGGTTCAAAATGTAGTGGAGTTTCAGTCTTGCATCCTCGTAAAAGCTCAAGTCATATGAAAATAGATTAAATGAAATATTAATTTAAAAGCACATTTTTAACTCGTCTGAAGCAAGAGGCTAGAACATATTGTGGATAATACCAGAAGCAGTTACAATGGGACTGTTTCTGTTTTATATATATATAAATATTAAATTATAACTTCCAACAAATCTCAAACTTATTTCACTTACATTTATCATGTGTACTATTCATTAAAACATTTCACAAACATTTATCTCTTAACTTCATTCATACATGACTTAATGTATACAGATTTTGTTTGACAGTCGGTTTTTCAATGATATACAATGTATAAGAACATGATTGAAAGTTGTAATACCTGCATATCATTAACATCACACTAAAATCCCATTACGTTTTTCGAAATTTTTCTGATGATTTTAATTGGTTACTCAATCATCAAGAAATACATTGCTTCAAAAATTAATGGTATTTCAGAATTCTACTGGAGACGACATCATGGCTTAGCTGCTGTAGAGATGATTCACATTGCCTTCAACGCTTCGTTCCCTTTTTATGTACTGAGTTACGTCTATTACTAGCTACAAACAAATCAATCTTTGTTCTCTTTCATAGTTAATTTTTCTTTCATTGTTCTGGCAAATGTTTGGGCTGATAACAAAACATTTTTTTCACACAAACGTAGACAAATAAGCAGTTTTTGGTTTTCATTGAAATCTGATGACTTTAAAAGCTCCTCGTCCTCCTGAAGATGAAAAGAAAAACAGGATTTAAATTTCCTTGGTGATTTCACAATTTACATCCACTCATAAGAATTGTTAGAAAATTATCAAATCAGAAAACCCGCTTTGGTTTCTGTGATCACCAGTATAGTGTAATTATATCTGTTGAAATGCTTTCACTAGATTTCTTCTGATTGGTGGTAACTATCTTGTGTCTGATCACCATCATGTAAAACAAATACCAAAATTCATATTGTTACAATCTGGTTTGAAAAATGTTTATTAAAAACTTGTTATAACTGTTTCTTGCAGATAAAGAAAGCTCAAAGCCTTATCAAGTGTATCTTACCTCTGCAGTAGTGTCGTAGGCTTTCTGTAACAAAGCCGACCGTGTCTCCAGAAACGACCAGACCTTCTCCTCGTTTTCTATAGATACTGGTGTAGACACATCACCAAGGCTTTCCATCTTCTCTTCCGTCAGAGGAGCTGACTGAAAGTCCTTCAGATTTTCTTCAGGAATTAAATGATAAATGTATGTGAAATATAACAGATTTCATCAAAGAATATGTTGTAAGTGCCTTTTAATTTGAGATAATTGAGGTCCAACAAAATTTCCCATTTCACAATATTTGTATATAAAAATTAGGTTATCAATACACAATTTTTTTGGTTAATGCTGATACATGTATAGCATTATTAGGACACATTTCTGATAGTGAGTATTTATGAATTCTTATTTAATGTCCGTCAATCCAAAAGAAACTATGCATGTTACTGACTTTCAATATAAGGAATGTGTATAGTTACCATCAGTCATGCAGAAGATTCTGAGGAAGGCAAGGATTTGTGGATCAAGTGGAACTCTTCCCCGATGTATGAAGAACGACCGAGAACTATTTGAATAATGAAAAATTTTGTATGCATACAATATCAGGTGATAAAGATGAACCTATCGATTTTTATTAAAATTCTTGTAAGATGGTAGTTATTAACATATATGGTTTTATATCACATACATCATGTACTGGGTATTACAGACACTCTTCAGGGATTTAAGAGCCTGAGATCAACTTAGTCTAAGAAATGCTCAACCAAACTTTTTTTTTTTTAATTAGGATCCTTGACTTAAACCATAATTAAAATAAACGAACCTTTTGGCTAACAAAGTAGACATAATCAGAAAGAATGCAAATGAAACCAGCAGATTCTCAAACAGAGATTTTTTAACAAAAACAATAACAAACACATGATAAACACATATATTGTAATATCATTCTCCAATGGATATTTTGTAAAATTGTATGAAAACTTTTAAGATCAGGTCATAGAACAAACATCACTTCAACAACAAGAATACATGTACAAGACTTACACTTCTAGTCCAAGCTTCATCAGCAAATCAGACTTCCTGTCAAACAGTGGGTCACCTTTACTGATACCTGGTACACAAACAGTGATTACATGTCAAACAGTGGGTCACCTTTACTGATACCTGGTACACAGACATTGTTTACATATCAAACAGTGGGTCATCATTTCTCATAACTAGCATATGTATATTTTACTGTAATAAAACATGAATTATGCATACAGGGGTTAAAAAGTGCCTATCTACCCAGGGCCCCAGCTCTATCTCATGAAGTCTGGGATTAATGCAACTTAATGCATCAATCGCATGTCTTTTAGGGGAAAACAATTACTTTTTAAACAAGCCAGTCAAACGAGGGTAAACATTAGTTTTTTTTTAAAGTTTTCCTCTCATTTCTTCATACTAAAAAAAAAGAATATCAAAATACATAAAACAAACAAACATGTTGTATAGTTTATATGGTAGGATATTCATGAGAGTGATTTCACTTTCTAAAACCTGATAACACTTTTAAAGGATTTTTTTGTAAAAGATGTGAAAATACTAGCATACTTTTAGAAGGGAACTGACTCATTTTTGGCAATAAAATAAGCTTGTATAATTGCCTGGAAGCATACCACTGACATGATACAAAGTATCTTACCCAGTTTAACTGCTATTCTGTCCCATTCATTGTCTGGATACACAAACCCACTGTGTATCAGCAACTCCGCATTTGATCTGGCACCGTAGAATATCATTATCTGAAAAGCATTGAAATGTTCACAGATATCTTTGTTGTATTATCCCTACATATTAAATTGGTATAAACCGAAATGTTAAAATAGAGCTTTCATATTATCAATAAAATTCCTCACAAGAGATGTTCAGGAGTTGCCTTGGATCTAAGTCGTGATCCTGACATGTTAAGATCATGTCATGAAATGAGGTCACAATTCTATCATGTTCCAATCGTAACAAAAAGTGGCAAAATAGTATCATGTAAGGTCACACTCCTGTTCTCTTTAGTCACAATCATGTCATGTCAGGTCAAAATAATGTCATGTCATACCACACTCCTGTCCTCTTTAGTCACAATCATGTCATGTCAGGTCAAAATAATGTCATGTCATGCCATACTCCTGTCCTCTTTAGTCACAATCATGTCATGACAGGTCACCCTAAATCCCCTCTAGTCACAATCATGTCTTGTCATGTCACACTCCTGTCCTCTTTAGTCACAATCATGTCATGTCAGGTCAAATAATGTCATGTCACACTCCTGTCCTCTTTAGTCACAATCATGTCATGTCAGGTCAAAATAATGTCATGTCACACTCCTGTCCTCTTTAGTCACAATCATGTCATGTCAGGTCAAATAATGTCATGCCACACTCCTGTCCTCTTTAGTCACACTCATGTCATGTCAGGTCACCCTAAATCCCCTCTAGTCACAATCATGTCATGTCATGTCACACTCCTGTCCTCTTTAGTCACAAGCATGTCATGTAAGGTCATACTCCTGTCCAATCTTGAAGAAGATTATGTTGTTATTGCTAATTATCATATATATTATATTAGTGAAGTAGGTAGGAATTCAACATTTAGAATTTGTAGCAAATAAAATTTTAATGAAAAAAATTATCTCCTTCATCATAATTACCAAACCAGTAACATTGAAGTATTATCAGGTTTTGCAATGAATTTTATTCCTCAATTATGTGTCATTTTGTAAATCATTTCAAAGCTATTTCTTAGCTGAAGTATTACCTGTTCTCCTTTGGTAAAATCTCTGAGAGCAAAGCATTCACTGCAGTCCTCCTCTACACTATAGTCTGTAGTAATCTGTCAACACATAAAACAACCATCCACACGTTACCAAACAGCTGGTGATATACAGCAGTGTTATCCATCTCATTTAGATAGATAAACATGAAAAGTAGTACTGACACTATGGTTTCCAGATGTAAGGTCTGTCAGGGTTACTTGGTTAGAAATGTTTTGTCTCATTTGCAGTTTCACCAAGACTTACAAAAACCAATAATACTACAAAAAACAATTTGAGATATGACAGGTCCATAAATAATGTTACACTTGTCAGACAGTACTCGCTTGACCTAACATTGCCACAATACAGAATTAGTTACATGCCATCTTGATAAAGCATCCTATTATGATACCCCTAACTCAACAATTAAATGTATATGTGTATATGTACACCCCAAGGTCATGCTAATTATGATACAAACTGGAATGACCATTCTGGATAATATGATGGCCATCTTGGACAACAAATTAGTCAGAATACTGGGTATGATAGACTTAATACAAATCACCACTTTTTAAAAAGGACTCTTTTTTAAAGTTTGAATGACAGATGATGTGCAACAATGTAAAACTCGCATAATTCTTTCTTTAGGTGAGGTAATAAACAACTTTTCTCTTTCTGATTTACCTACCGTTCCGTTACAGTGATTACACATGTCCCACAAAGGGATGAGGGCGAAAGTCAGTCTCTCTCCATCAGGCGTTGGCACTTGGTTCTGTCTGGTCATTACTGTAGATACTGCCCATCTGTCAGTAAAAGTAAACATCTCGTTTGTCATATAGATCCAGGTAATATTTAGGTAAATATTGGTTATTTTATATATTTTAGAATTAATGTAAAGATTTCTTGTATCCCAGACAGACTGAAATGAGGTGTCGCCCCTGACAAATGAGATGCCCAACTCTGAGCAAGGTAAGGACTGAAGAGGGTTACTTAACGACTGACTAAGGTATGATATAGGACTTTACAGGATAGTTTCCCCTTCTGAGTGAGATGAAGTGCTATGGTGGTTTTGTCTCCCCTATGGAGATGCAAGACTGGGGTGGGTTATCTCCCCTGTTGACTGAAGTAGATTGTTTTACCTAATTATACAATATGACAATTGTTACCAATACAGTATTTGTACGACAAAATCTGCAGTTGAACTTTGATTGCAATTGTTGGATCTCTGTCATCTCTAATAATACATGTACAGATTGAACCCTCACCTGTAATCATCATAAGTGAAACAGTCTTTTATGGGCAGTTTGGCAGCAGCAGGATGGTTCTGTTGAGAGAAAACAATCCTTAAAGAAGCAAATAGTTTTCTTCTTTTTTTCCCCCAAGCACATTCTAAAATTCTACATAGAAGTATCTAGGTGCTAATTACTATTAATAGTTGTGCTTGTATCCTAATGACATAAAGTTGATCCCCATAATGTTTGTTATTAGGTATGCATGACAAATGACACAAATTGTACATATGTACTCACCTGTAATACCCTGTAAAAGTAGGCATACTGACGAGCTATGTTTCTGTACTGGTTAACACAGTCCTCTGAAAAAAACCAAAATCAACACACATTATAATGTAGGGTTCTTAATTTGCAAGATCTCAAGATTTTTATTTATACACTCAGACACACTTGTATGCCTAATCATTTTGCCCTGTTAAACAGGACATCATCGCCCCCAATGACAGTTGTCATATCTCGTTTTAGGTACAAAACAATAGCAGTAGTATTATTATCGTTTGAGGTACAATTTATCCTACTAATAATTAGACACAGGTCTTTTCTTATCAGTTAAACCTTTAGTAAATGTACTTACTGTAGGCCGGGGATCCCTTCAGCAAATTCAGCTCTTCTGGTGAGAAGTATAACGGTGTAGTGTATCCGCTAGGAAGCATATGTAGGGCAGTGTTAAGGAAAAAAACAATTATCTGGTCACCACAATGAAAAGATTCCAGCTAACATGAAATCATATGTGCTTCATAGATTAACTCATACAAGTTGACTTGTACATATATGCTATAGAATCCTTATTGTTACAACAAAAATTCCATTCTATAGCTTTACTTTTACTGGACATGATGAGTTTGAGTTTGATTTGTACACTACATTTTACTTTTTTTTGTATCAAAGAGAACAACAGGAGAGTCCCAAACTTGTTAACTTTTATAAACAGGTGCTTCCCAAGCAAAAACACCTGCAACTGACACAGGTCTGCACGCCATTTGACAGGGAAGGATATCAAGGTAGGGTTTCCAGAAAGACTCTGTACTTCTTCTCTCACACAGGAGGTGAAGTGCCAACACGATGCTTGGCATGGCCTGTAAGATCTTGTCCTCAGCTATCAAGGCATCTGTCAACAGAAAATGGGACACAATCTCACTGCCAGCAAACACAGTCTACCAAATTGTATAGCCTTTAGAAACAGTAAAATAGGAAAAGTTCGCATCTGTTCTAGTTTTGCTCTTTTTACCTAGAATGAGAGGACATATTCAATAAGGTGGCAAAAACTACTACACAGCTATACAATTTCAAAGCAAAGGAAGGGGAAATACAACACTGGGCAACTTTGTTTAAAATGACCAGAAGGCAATAGTCTGGTAGGGTAAAAATACAATAAATTGTCAAATTTTTGTATTAATAAAACATCATGCATTGCAAACAAAATATAACAAGACATACTCAGCGTAAAGCATCATTTTTACACAGGAATTATGTGACCATTATTTAAGTACACTTGTATATATTGATATATTATATTTTTCTCTATCAAAAGTGAATCTAGTAAAATCTGAATAATTTGTTGTTGTAATTTCCATATATCTAAGCAGTGTACATAGACAAATAATGTGTTCATCAGTTTCTTTAAACAAAATAAAAAAAAATAAAGCAAATTATAAATCTCCAACAAATGTCCACCAATCATGATGTAGGTTGTTACAATTAGTAAACCATACTTACCTAATCCTGATGCTCGAGCTGTGTCAGTTGTTATCATAATCTTCCGGGGAACAATCACAAAAGGGTCCATTTCCTACCAAATCACAAATCAACATGTCTTAGTTACATGCACCAGCTTCATTATTTAAGTTAAGCTTTGGTTACCTGTATTCATTTACCAAAAACAGCTTCATGACCAATAAAGAATACAAGTATTAGTAAGTCTGGCACCTATAAAGTGGAATACCTGGTAATTGTAATGGTATTAGAATTAGTTCTTTCTCCTATGTGAAAAAATAAATCTGAATATGTACAGATAGTTGTAAGTAAGATGATATCAAAGTTTTACTTTTTACACAAACAATGTACGTATTAAGCGTACATTGTTTGTGTAAAAAGTAAAACTTTGATATCACATATTTCTAAACTGATGAATCTTATTGAAGATGTTAGTAAGATGGTCATAAAAAATGTCCAGAAAGTGAAATCCAAATGACTTGCATCAAATTTTCAGATGTACCGTCATATATAAATTCATGAAGAATAAAGATAAGATAAATTTTCAAAGAAAAAGGATGAGTGTCTATAAGGCCCTTTTTTGGGCCCTGGTATATTCGGATTTTCACCTCCTTAATTTGTTCAAAGATGACCTATTGTATTACATGTGCAAAAACTGAGGTAAAAATTAAGGAGGTGAAAATCTGAATATACCGGGGCCCAAAAAAAGGCCTTATAGACACTCATCCTTTAAAATATCTTAGAAATATCATTTCATGTACTTTTTTGTATTTCAATTGTGACCTTGCAATTGAAATATGTGTGATTCAACTGAACAGAAAGTGGCTTAAACATCAGTAGGATCTATTGATACTAATCTGCTACAAATATGTAATTTACTTAATTTCTTGTTTAGGATTAGAAAAGGTTAACTTTGCAGATTTCAATATTAGCTTCTCTATAAAATGTTTATACTTCACACGCACATCATAATTTCACTACCAATGGATTACGAACTATAAATATTGAAAATGACATTTGCCTGCATAAATAAAATATTTGGCTTATATCAGCTTATCTCTGATTATTTCACAGATTTTAAAAGTGCTTTAAACCCCCCCCCCAACCCAACCCACCAAAAAGAAAAAATTGTCCTCCTGTGATTACTCTCTTCATACATACTTTGAGATCTTTGGTAGCCTTGATGCCATATCCCACATGTTGGAAGTTTTCTATTTCTATGGCAGATGTGTCCACTTTGCTGTTATTTAGCCATTCTATAAATGCAGGAATGCATGCTTCTCTCTCTGGTTGAGTGTATGTTACATCTAAAAAGAAAAAAATAAGGCTTTTCAGCAACAAACTTAGATTTCAGTACATGTGTATGTTTACTGCTTGTATGCTAATACTATGTGAATTTAAATTTCAATTCTTTCACTTAGGTGCACTTTAATTAATTTGTTGTTATATATGTGTGAGCATGACTTTGTCTTCCAATTTTATTTTATTTTAGAAAATGAAGATTCTGTGTGTTTATTGACAAGTCACAAATTAGTTCATTACTGTAGTCTAAAGTCGGTTGAGTTTGATGGACAAAAATCCATGGAAAGCAAAATATTTGTGAGGCAAGCCACAAGTATTATTGATGGTGAGTCAGAAGTTGGTAGGATGGACAGTTGGCCATGGTGAGCCACACGTTTGTGAGATAGCGAGCTATAAACTGGTGTACTGTTGACCCACAAATTGATGTGATGGTGAGTCAATGTTGGTGTAATAATGACACACAGTTTGGATTAATGTAAGAATCTTATAAGTTGTTTGATGGTGTTAAGTTCAACTGGTATAACTAATGGTCAGACACTTGTTGGTGGTATGTTAAAATTTAGAGTAAAGGTGAGCAAGAATAGCGAATATGGTGAGTCAAAGATAGTATGCTGGTGTCAGGTAAATGACACAAGGTTTATATATATGATCATATATAAGGGACAGTGTTCAGTAATTCACCTGTCTGAATGCTACGGATTTTCTCCACCATGCTGTTAATCTCTGGGAAATCTTCTATCTCCTTTGGACCAGGAGGAATAGGTTTGGAACAAACTGAAACATCAAAACTGATGAAATGAGACAATTCAAAGTAAAGATTATATTAATATTGCTGGCAATCATCAATTTGAAACTGTGATGGCAAATGTTTACTTTCCACTGAAGTATAAATATTATTTATTATTATTATAATATCCCAAAGACCTGTTCAAAGAGCCATTGTTATTTACACTTTATCACTCATACATTAATGTGTACCTGTCATTTAACTATAGATGAACTACTGGGTACATGTATCACAATCTCTTATTGAACTCTATATTAGATACTTTGGTGTGCACTTTGGAATGCACTGCATTCTTACCAACAAGTAGTGTTGAACAGGGTGGTGGTTATCTCTATCTCATATTTCAGCAATATTTGTGACAGAGATATTCAAGTTCTGGACTTGTGCGTTACCTGTGACACTCAATCCACATCTTGAGAACCCACCATATCTCTTAGTAATGGGACTCATCAACATTTGAAAATGATGTTCAGGACGTACCTGTAAATATCCTTCTAAAACCATTGCTACTTGAATTATTCATTGTTGAGAGAATACAATGTACTTACATTCCAACAGCTTTGTTGCTAATTCCATCACTTCTTTCTTTGAAGCCTTTGATAATTCTTTATGTTCAGGAGGAGTGCTTGCTCGCTTTCCAGCAGCAGCAGCATCTTTTTGTTTTTTACTTTTCTTGCCCATTTTCTTATGCAACTGATGAACACACTATCTGATAAAAGAAAGACAGATAAATATCAATGAATAACTTTGGAGCACTATAGATACAATTTTAATCTGAAATCTTTACTCATGATTGTGATTGATATTACATGCATGAAAAAACACCCCAGTATTTCAATGTTTTGAGGCTAAAGTAAATGTCTTATTGCAGATCTCAAACTGCTTATTGTATAAAAAAAACACACAGTATAATGTAATTGTTTCTTGCTATTTATGTTTTGAAACCAAATTTTTATATTGATCATCATTTTTTTTCTGTTTTGAAAATTAACATAATGTAATTGTTTCTTGTTATCTGTTTTGAATAATTTGGTATTACATGTTTTTCAGCATGTAGATCAACAAAGATCCAGAAACTTTGCAAAATTGTTTACATAAAACAAAGCAATTGAACATTTTTTTAATACAATTTTTTAGAATTAAAAAAATATGGGAAGGAATGAACAGAAATAAAGTATTATTCACTAGTACTCATTTAGAAATACATCTGGTGGAGAATAATATTGCATGTGTATGCAGATAAGATATGGTTTTCAATTCGGTATATTTTCATAACATGTTTAATAAAACTTAATAATAAAACAGCATGTTGTCATGATCCAATATAAACAATCCTCTGATGACAGATACCAAAGCATACAACAATGTATATCAAAACTTTTGGATTTAATATAAGCTTGCTTACAAAGTTATGGGGAACTTGCTTTACTGACACGACCCAAAATGAACTGATTGGGTATCAGAGATTCATAATACAATAATAATATATAGCATCCAGAAAACTTAGTCGTATATTATGCTGTAATTAATAGCATTACACAATAATAGTACATATATAAGCTGAATAACTTGCAGCATGCTTATTACTTTTTTTTGTTTGATGTGTGTAATACTAATGTAAAAGGTCTCCTCACTAGCTCATGCAGTTTTTCTTTTGCTCATCAGTATAGCGTCCGACTGGAGAGTCAGTGCTGCTGGTTTAACCTCCTTGTATAATGTTATATAAGTATTTGGAGAGTAAGCATTATATTATCATATTGTATTGTCATTTAACATTGTTTATATTAAGATTATTAGGAAATCAATTCGTTGACAAAAAGTGTCTATGTAAAAAGTCAGTTGTTCTGTAAGTTTTACTACTCATTGTGACAAATGCAATTCCAATCACTTATACCACGGACTTAGATAACCTAATCTAATTCCGTGCTTTTTCAAAATGTAGTATTTTGTTTGTAGAAGTAGACCGATTATATGAATCCCTTATATGGTATCATGGTATATTATTACTGTAATGATAATGGTGCACCTATCAATCAGCATCCACACACATAATTGTTATTCTTTCTTATTTGAACTGAATAAGTCAAATCTCTTGTTAAGGAAATATATCGACATTATTCCACTGTAAATTTCAAGTTACTTACATGAAAAATTGTACAATATTCTACTTCATCAACTCACGTTCCTCTTTCAGCAAGTGCGGCTGTGTGGACTACGTCATCACATTGCGGTATGTCGTAAACTTCTTATTTTAACATAAAATTATTACAAATAATTTATTTATCACTAAAGGAATTTAATTTAATGTCATTATCAATTTCGAAAGCTTCATTACATGCCTATCTAATTGTAAACGATTCATTGCTAACGTTTTAAGTTTTGCGACACTTCCAGCCTAGTTGACGACATTTCCCCGGCGAGAGAACTGTGACGCATGTTGTGAAGATTATTTGGAAAACAAACATCTTCAAACAGTCTCAATAGGTATTTATTTGATCATAATTGATAAGTTTTGTTTGTAACATTTCATTTTAAGTAAAATCTTTATTTGGTTTAAACATAAATGATGTACGGGACGGCGTCAAATAATATTTTGCTGTGACTCGAGTCGAGTCTCATCGGCCCAGTCTCATGATCAGTTATTTTCAGTTGTGTACAATGGACTTATACCGCGGGGTTATATCTTTCCAGACGTTGTATGGATAATATTGGTGTGTAAAGTATCGTATGGAACGTCACAAAAAATATAAATCCGTCAACCAGTACAGTAATTGTTATTTCAGCTCTACTGTATTTACTAAACTAAAGCTTCTGAACGTGACAGCTTGGATGATTTATTGAGAATTGTAGGTAATTTGACATATTTCTATGATCATTTTTCAGTTCTCTGTTTTCTTTTATCTCAGGAAGGCAATACATATCCACCTTTGACATATTTAAACAAAAAATAATATGGTAAAGGGAGATAACTTACGACAATTATTTTCGCTTTTGCACATATTTATTTCAGTATTTGCAGATTTTCATAAGATCGTGTGCAAGGTATTTTCAGAAATGTTTCAAAGTTTTGCAGTGGCAAATATTGATTAGAACAGTGTTTTTTACAACTTTTTGAAAATGTTTGACAGTTTCTTAATATTTTTCTCTATATAGAAGTTAGATAATTTCTATTGCCATTTTCTAAACAAAATAAGGTAAGTTGAATAGAATTGCTATTATTAAAAGACATTTTGCAAGAAGTCTTAAAAAAATGCATAGTAGATCAAACATTAATGCATATTAAAAATTAAAAGAATAATTAACATGCTGCTGCATATATCATATCAATATTATTTCATAATTCCAGACATGCCGTGTTGGTACTTTGAAAAGAAAGAATTACGAAATACACCTTCATTCCAAGATGGCATTGATGCTGGCACAGAAGCTAGATATAGACGAGAAGGAGCAAGGTTTATCATTGATGCTGGTACCAAGATGGGACTGTATCCTTCGAATTCTTAATAAATAGATTTATTCAATCTGTCAGATTCACACAGTGACAGGAGCACATTGAGGCATGGTACAGGTCAATTAACAGACGAAAGAAAGCCACTAGTTTTCTTTGTTTCCTGTGCATGTCAAATTGTGAAATTCCATAGGTATGATTTTCTTTGAAAAAGACATACCAGGTACTCACCGCCAATGCAAAGCAATACTCCTAAACATAACATGTATTCTGTGTTATCACATGGTATAGCAGTGTGATCACTGATGTAAATGTAACAACAACACACTATGTTGTCATCAGCTAATTATAATTGTCAGTTCTTCATTCAATGTAGCCTTTTTAGAAAGTTCTGTACCAAGCACACAATGATTTTTTTTATATTGAAAATCGTTTTGATTCATTAATTAAGCTCAAATATGAAATTTAGGATAAAATCTCTTTCAAATAATAATACAGGTCCCCTTTTTTAATGCTGTAATTTAATATATAAAGATGGCATAAACATGAGCACTGTACATTAAATTATGAATCCTTGACAGTCTTGCAGGCGATATGATACCTGTGGTACAGGTGTTGTGTATTTCCACAGATTCTACATGTTTCACTCCTTCAAGGAATTCCACAGATATGTGAGTATAATTACATAGATACATGTAAGGCTTTTTACAGTTAAATAAGAAATTATTACTACTGGCAATATATGCAGATTGACAAAATTCAGAAATTGGGTAATAATTGGAATAGTTTCTTGTCAAATACAATGTCATTATAAAATATGACAACGAAACATTTATTGTCATGACACGACATCGTAAGCATTTTTGTCATGGCTTGGTACCGGTAATAATTTTTGTATAAATGTATCTTGACAATTTTGAATAAGTCTACCTGGCATAAGCTTATGTCATGGTAAGACCTTGTCTAGATCAATCCATCATTTACTTTCCTTTAAACAACTTCTTAGAACTATAAGGCCTCGGGTTGTGATATATTGCATGTAGCTTGCGGGGGTGAAGGGTTATAGTACCAAGTTGTTCTAATACCAGTGGTAAGTGACCTTATCACTTTCAAGCCAATTGAGTCAAATGTAAAATATATATAGATCAAATGATTTCAGTGGCAGTAGGACTAGTAGGTTTATACTTTTCAGTCTGTCAATTGCAGAGGTAATTATATATAAGGACTATTAACTTTACCCAAGTTTATGACCATTACTTGCATTCAGGTTAGGTTACAGTAGTGAAATATGATTTTAAATAGGCATTATATTGAATAGATGATAACAGACAATGTGTCAGAGCAATGCAGGCCTCTTGTTGTGTGTACTGAAACTATTAGTTGAAAAAACACTTTGTAATCTCATGACAATTTATGTATATTTTTTTTACAGATAACAGCAGCATGCTGTCTGTTTTTGGCTGGGAAGGTAGAGGAGACCCCAAAGAAAGGCAAAGACATCATCAAAATATGTCAGTCTATGTTGTCAGCTCAGGTGTTCAGTGTATTTGGAGACGATCCAAGGGTGAGAATTTTCTTTTGAAATAGATGTTATCTGTTGGATGCTGTGTACTGGTCAGTCTTTGTCAGTTATGAGCTAGAATTAAGATTTATATTACTGGTAAACACACATGCATATATGTAAATACAATGTGCACATTGTATATAAAATATCTATTTTGTTTGAGTTATTATGAATTGTACTCTACATAATTGTGTGCTTGTAAATGTACTGAATGTATAACTAATTGGTAAATGACTATATATATACATTGTACATTTAATGAATACAATATTAAACCTTCATTGATACATGAAGTAAAATACTATATGGTCCTTTGTTTGTATTTGTAGGAAGAAGTAAAATACTATATGGTCCTTTGTTTGTATTTGTAGGAAGAAGTGATGACAATGGAAAGAATTCTGTTACAAACCATCAAATTTGACCTACAAGTGGAACATCCGTACGGATACTTGCTAAAGTTTGCCAAATTCATTAAAGGTACACAATAGTTAACACTAAACAGTCGGATGAAAAGCCACCATGTTATACTTGGTGTTATATATACAAGCTTACAATAATATTAAAACCCAACCAAGTTCAGTTGACAATCATATGACCAATGAATATCATAACTTATTGGGGAGATCTTCTTCATTATCACATAGTATTGATGTCACACACAAGAGGTCACACAGCAACATCCGTCAGTGACCATTCATTTTATGGGGGTTATGTGTACACAGAAACCTTCAGTTTAAAATTGGAAAAAAATAAATTTTAAACTGAAGGTTTCTGTGTGACAACACGTTGATAGAATGTTTCAGTATCGTGAAGAAGATCTTTTGGCTAGTACATTTTACTGTCGAACACTGAACACCTAGTTCAGGAATTTGTAATATGTTATTTTCCAAATAACATTTTTTTCATATTTTTAAACAGTTGCCTACATGGTTGTAATACAGTGCAAATAAATTATTGCATTCATATACAGTTCCAATTACCACTTTTGCTAAGCACACATAGTGGAGGCTAAGATGTATCATAACAGTTGTTTTAGCCAGTTCATTGTATATAGTTTTAAGTCCATTTTGAGTGTTAAAATCATTGACAAATTGAATTTGAAATACCTCTGGGATAACTGATATTTGTTTGAATTAAATTTTGGTGTCACTTACATCCAATGTTAAATGCGGACCTGAAATGTAAACAGCCATATTCAGATGAATGTAAAAGCATGCGACAAAAAAAGTTAACAACAGCTTGCACAATCACCAAAACCATCTACAGGGCTGTTCACAAGTTTGCAAGAATAAAGTCTTTGTCATTGTTATTGTCACATCGGTATTATTTGTCCAATATTGGCTCTACTTTAACAGAATATCAGCTTTCTGTGGGGAAGTAATTTTGTCCTTGTGAGTTCAGTGCACCCATCACCCCGTAATCAGGTCAATATAGGATCATACTGTGTATCCTTACACTGTAGAGCCAGTGTTAGCTGGTAGATGAGTTGAAGTAAATACAACTGCAGAGTTTTGTTGACTGTGTAAGCTATGGTCATTTAGCGTAGTGGTAGTAGCTCTGGCTGCCGCTAGTGCATGTAGGCTTAGTAGCATGAATTTCGCCACTTTACCTAATTTCTTTATGTTTGTAGGTGACAAAGAGAAGATACAAAAACTGGTACAGATGGCCTGGACTTTTATCAATGACAGGTAAGTCATTATTTGGATAGGCAGTGTTCTTATACTTGAACACATTTAGTTGTCATGTGCAACAGTTAGATTACAGGGATTTTTTCAGGCAAGTCAAAAACATCTTCAAAATTTTTAAATTCATAAAAAAAATATAATGATTCTTCAAGGCATTGATGAGTCCCACTGGAAATCTGTAATTCTTGTACATTTGACCTTTATCATTACAAATTTGGATATCTCTAATACCTCATTCACCTTCAAGTAAATTTTTGATGACTTTTTAGCCCACCACCATCAGATGATGGGCTATTCAAATCACCCTGCGTCCGTGGTCTGTCGTCATTCCTTCCGTCCTTAAACAATTCTTGTTAGCGCTATTTCTCTGAAAGAACTGGAGGGATCTTTCTCAAATTTCACATGAAGGTTCCCCATGATCCCTTGTTATGCATATCTTTTTTTGGGACTGATCGCAAAATTAAAATGGTCGACAGGCAGCCATCTTTAATTTGAAAGTTAAAGTTTGTTAGTGCTATTTTTCAGAATGTACTGGAGGGATCTTTCTCAAATCCTACATAAAGGTTCCCCATGATCCCTAGTTATGCATATTGTATTTTGGGACTGATCACAAAACCAAGATGGCTGATAGATAGCCATCTTGAATTTGAGAGTTAAAGTTTGTTAGTGCTATTTCCCATAACTTATGGGAAGGATCTTTCTCAAATTTCACATGAAGGTTCCCCATGATCCCTAGTTATGCATATCATGTTTTGGGACTGATCACAAAAACCAAAATGGCCAACAGGTAGCCATCTTGAATTTGAGAGTTAGTTAACTAGCACTGTTTTCAGAAAGTTCTGGAGGGGTCTTTCTCACATTTTACATGAAAGTTCCCCATGGTCCCTAGTTACGCATATTACATTTTGGGACAGAAGGAAAACCCAAGATGGCCAATAGACGGCCATCTTGAAGTTGAGAATGAAAGTTCTCAATGGTTCCTAGTGCCACATTTCAAATTTTGGGGATGATTGGAAAACCAAAATGGCTGGCAGGTGGTCATATTGAATTTCGGAGTAAAAGTTTTTTAGTCCTATTATATTGCTCAAAAAGTATTTGAGGGATCTTTCTCAAATTTTACATAGGGTTCCTCTTGTTCTTAGTTATGCATATCAAATCATATTGGTTGGCCATCTTGTTACAGTTTTTAGTTTGTTATCACAATTTCTCAGAATTTACTGGAGGAAATTTTCTCAAATTTGATATGTAGTTGTGTATGTTAATTTTTGAGGTTGATAAAAAGATTGATTAAGATGGTGGACAGGCAAACTGATCAAACAGATAAGAGAAAAGAAGAGAAAAGATCGAACTGACAAAGAACTAATGAAGATGGTACAATGGTGGGCACCAAGATCCCTCTGGGATCTCTTGTCTACTATAAAATCTCAAATTCCTTACTCATCTCAAAGTTCTAGTGACTTGTTCCAGTAACTTCTGACATTTCATTTAAGTATATTATTCCCTCTACATATCTATCTGCAGTTTGTATTCCAGCTTTTATTTATTACTCTACATTTATGTCCTTTCCCCAGATATTGTAGATACTAATGTGAAATGTTTGCCTTTAGCCTGTGTACAACCCAGTGCCTGCAATGGGAGCCAGAGGTGATCAGTGTGTCATTGATGTACCTAGGCACTCGCCTCACAAAGTTTGATATTCAGGACTGGCATGGCAAGGTACCTGGAACAAAGACCAGGTGGTGGGAATTCCTGGTGGAGGATATCACTGTTGAACTTATGGAAGGTCAGTTTTTAACACTTTAAAATCATCTCTGTTTCACATTAATTTTATTTCTCTCAATGAACTAGTTTGTTGATGGTGCTATTTTACATTATCTTTTGTCAATTTCACCTTTAAATACAAAATAGATAAGACATTAAGTCAATAAATGATTAATTTCAGCTGTCCAGAAAATATTCTGTAAACTAATGACACAGTAGGACTTCATATGATAAATATATTAAAATACTTATGTGCTTATCCAACTTGTATTTATAGGGATAATGTTCAATTCAAAATAAAAATATTTAAATGGTTATATTTGTGATAAATTATAGTCAGAGTGACTAATATAAAGTACAGCTATTAAGATGAAGAAGGTAAAATCTAGATCATCAATGCATAATAGAGCTCCAAAGTAAAGATATCATCAAGACTTCACAAAGAGTGGTGTCCAGACAACTTTTACAGTCAATTTACATCCACTAGTTACCACACTCTGACTGATTGAACCTACTGTATGCCGGTATCTGACCTCCAATCAAAGACTTTATCAACTGAAGAATATATAATACTTGAAGTCATCACACCAAGCAAACTTAGTTAGGACAACATTAACTCAATTTCAACACTATTTCTGTAAAAAGTTTTCATACTATGTAGTGCCTATCCCAATAAAAGTTTGTGGAAAAATATTTTTGTTGCATATTGGCGTTTCAAAAACATTTTGTAATATGTGTTGATAAACAGATATTGCAAATGTATTGGTGATTGTATTATAATTGTCCAACCTTAATTATCAGTGGATGTTAGCTTAAATGTTCTACACAAAATAAAGTTTGGACAATATGTATTAGGATAATCCTATAATTGTAAGCTTAAGTACAGAACCTAGTATTGTTTGGCATGGAAACTGGCTGTATTAGTAGTAAGATTTGGTAGGTATGTAATTAAAAATCCTGATTTGTAATGTTTTTATGTTTCAGATATATGTCACAAGGTGCTTGACTTATATTCCAACAATCCCCAGGGAATTGGTACAGACTCTCCTCCAGTTACTCCCAGTAAGAAGTCAACAGCCAGGGACACCCCTCCTCCACCGCCACCACAGGTTGGAAAACGTAGTCTCCCAGTAAGTAAACATATTTGTTGTTTTTGTCTCGCCTTCGACGATAGTCGAGGAAAGCGAGACTAAGGTCACGGCGGCCACGTCAACATTTGCGTTAAACTCCACTTTTTACAAAGTTATTCACATGCGATTGAACTGAAACTTGG